>JAOBSW010000250.1:0-89860 GCA_026214975.1 Gentiana macrophylla
GAGGATGGAATCTGGTGCTCAAATCCAACCGAGTACCAAATGCCTCCGTAAGCTCTGCCAAAACCGGTTGACGAACCTCGAATCCCGATCGTAAAACAATAGAGGCTGGGACTCATGAAGCTTCACTATATTGTCCATATATAGTTCCGTCATCCTTGCCGAGGCATATTCATCTTGAAAGGCAAGAAATGAGCCGACTTGGTTAATCTATCGCGATTACCCAAATAGCATCATGTCCACCCTTCGTCTTAGGCAAACACGAAATAAAGTCCATAGTGATCTTTTCCCATTTCCATTACGGGATATCCAAAGACTTAAGCATCCCGCCTGGCTTCATATGTTCAGCTTTCACTCTCTGGCAGACATCACACTCGGCTGACAAACTTAGCAATCTCTAGCTTCATTGAGGGCCACCAAAATCTTTCTTTCAAATCCCTGTACATCTTGGTAGAACTGGATGCACTTTGCCAAAAGCAATCTTGTGTGCCTCTTCCATAACTCTTTGTCTCAAATCTCAACATTAGGCACACAGAGGCGATCCACGATACCACGATTTCCACTCTGATCCAACACATAGCCAAGCTGTAGGCTTCTCTCTTGCAACCCTCTTCAAATCAACCAAAAGCGCATCTTCATCTTGCTTTGCTCTCGATCTCATCCATCGGCTCGATCTAGCCAACAACGGTCTTTAAACCGACGGTCCTCAATCTGATCAAATCTGCTAAGCTGCAAATCATCAACCCCTGTTGTGATAGCCTCAATACTAGGCTCTAAAACCACTGGTTTCATGCTCAAGGCATCTGCTACTACATTTGCCTTTCCCGGATGGTACTGAATGTCCAAGTCATAATCTTTCATGAACTCTAGCCATCTCCGCTGCCTCATATTCAAATTCTCCTGAGTGAAGAAATACCTTAAACTTTTGTGGTCGGTGAAGATTCTGGCCTTGACCCCCATCTGAGATAGTGCCTCCAAATCTTCAAATGCGAAAAACCACTTCGCCGCCAACTCTAAGTCATGTGTAGGATAGTTCTTCTCATGTACCTTCAATTGCCTGGATGCATAGGCAATGACCTTTCCTCCCTGCATCAACACACAACCTAGACCCTGCCCTGAAGCGTCGGTGTAGACATCATAATCATCGAACACCTCGGGTACTGCCAATACCGGTCTTTGTAGTCAACTTTGTCCTTTAACAACTCAAATGCTAACTCACACTCGGGTGTCCAATCAAACTTGGTGTTCTTCTGTGTAAGTCTGGTGAGTGGAGTGGCTATCCTTGCGAAATTCTTCACAAACTTTCTGTAGTAACCAGCCAAACCCAGAAAGCTCCTGACCTCTGAAACCGTAGTCGGTGTAGGCCAACTCTTAACTGCCTCGATCTTGGCCGGATCAACCTGAATGCCATCACCTGAAATGACATGACCCAAAAAGCTCACTTGGTCCAACCAAAAGTCACATTTGGAAAATTTTGCATACAATCGTTCCTTCTTCAACGTTTCCAAAACAATCCGTAGATGCTCTTCATGCTCTGCCACATCCCTAGAGAATACCAAAATATCGTCAATGAAGACAATCACAAACTTATCTAGGTAAGGCATGAAGACCCATTGCATCAAATCCATAAATGCTGAGATGGAGCATTAGTGAGTCAAAAGGCATGACAAGGAACTCGTAATGTCCATATCTAATCTTGAAAATTTGTCTTCGGAATATCCGCCGCCTTAACTTTAAGCGATGGTAGCTCGACCGCAAATCAATCTTTGAAAACACTTTCCGACCACCGCTGGCTGGTTGAACAGATCATCTATCCTCGGTAGTGGGTACTTATTCTTGATAGTCAGATTGTTCAAGGCCCTGTAATCAATACACATCCCATCTTTGCCGTCCTTCTTCTTCACAAACAAAGCCGGTGCTCCCCAAGGTGAAATCTTGGGCTGAATGATGTTCCTTTCCAACATCTCCTTGAGTTGAGCCTTCAACTCCTTCAATTCAGCCGGTGCCATCCTGTATGGTGCCTTGGCAACTAGTGCCGCCCACAGGACTAAGCGTATCTCAAACTCAATGACCCCATGCATGGCATGTTCACGGCAACTCATCCGGAAATACCTCGGGATAATCTCGACTACTCTAGTATCTTTCAACTTAGGTTTCACTTGTTCCACATCCACTGCGTACAACAAGTAGCCCTCACATCCTTTCGACATGCCACGATGGCCTGATTGCGGAAATGATAGGATGTCTCTTCTTGCTGGCACCTGTAAGCGTTCCCTGATAAGTCTTATCTGATTTCCCTGGGACTCTGAAAATAACTCTCTTGGCCCTGCAATCCAAGTGAACATAATTCTTGGATAGCCAGTCTATCCCAAGAATCACGTCGAAGTCTGAGAAATCCATGACCGTGATGTCACTCTTACACTGATAAGGTCCAACCTGAACATCCACTTGTGGTATCATCCTAACCACCATATTTACCTTGCCTAGGGGTGTAACAATCTCCATAGTATCTCTCAAAGGCTCCATAGGTAAATCTAGTTTCTTAGCAATCCTAGAGGACACAAAGGTGGTTGAAGCTCCTGTATCAAATAAGGCCCTGACTACTAGATTGCCTACTCTTATCATACCTATCATGCATTTGTCCAATTAACTAAAGTTACAACATGTTCCAAGCATGCTATAAATAACTCAAAAGAACAAAACAAACATAAAAGGTACTGTGATCACATCATCCTCTGGCTCAACCTCTCGGCATCAACAAACAAACATCGCGCACATGCTTACTCGGACTGCTCTACTAGTCGACCGCGCTGCTGAGCCTTTGGCTACCTTGCGTGGACAATTCCTCGGAGAAATGACCCTGTTCACCACAAAGAAACAACTGAGGTAGCGGTGGTCTAATTTGCCGGTGGAGCGCCAATGGTGGCTCTGATTCGGTGGTGGGCACCACCCGGTGGTCTAATCTCTTTGCCTGCGTGCGGGAAACCTCCTGAGCTCGCTGGCTGCGGAGCCCTCGCCACCGCTACGACTTGTTTCAAAGCTTCTTTTATTACCAACAACCATTGTAGCTCTCTTCCTGAAAGTCTCGACTTCAAGGCTTTATTGATAGCTCTGCCATATTCCTTCTTTGTAAAGCCTAGCATGCCCGATGAATCCCATATGCCAAACCGTCCTTGTAATGGGCCATCTTTTTCGTTCTTCCACTTGCATCAACTCCGGATAAAACCTTCCTAACTCATTGAATCGATTTGTGTCTTGGGACCTTTGTCATGTGATTACCTTGTTCAAGTTTGAGAAAATGGCGGCTTTTTCTCGCTTGTACCGTTGCGGAAAGTACTCGTTGTAGAACATGGCTTTAAAAGCCGCCCAATCTGTTACCTTGCCATTTGCTACTCGAAGCTGCATCTATCCAAGACTAAAATTTGAACCTAAAAGAAAACCGACCCTTAATGGGCCATCTCTGTCTCTAGGACACCTATATTCCTACACGCTTTCTCAAAACTTACGATCCATTCCTCAGCCTTTGCATGTTCCACATTCCCATAAAAATCTTGCATACGGTTTCTTCTCGACCTAGTGTGCCAATCTCACTGGTGGTCTTGACTCAACAACCCGCCTAACTGGTGGGTAAACCGGAGGGTAACCATAGGGCATCTGCTGCTGCTGCTTTGAAGCGGTGGCTGAAGGGTGATAGACCAGGGGATAACCAAGGGTATTTGCGGTGCCGCTTGATAATGTCGGAGCTGATGCTCGGCTGGTAAGGAGGATAATCTAGAGTGCTGCTTGAGGATATCTGCGGAGGTACTGTGGTCGCTTGAAAACCATGCGAGGACGACTCTTTGTGGTGCTGTGTCACGGTGGTGGATAGACAACCGCCCTCTGCGATCTTGCCCGACCTAGGTTGATACGAAGAAGGCCAAAGTGGCGCGCATGGTTAACCACAGGTGGAGGAGGTGGTGGTGGAGTCGATGTTGATCTGCTCCGGCTCGAGGTGAAGGTGTTCTTTGTGCGGCGGTGGTGACAAGCTGACGACGACCACAGAGGTTTCACCCTCTCGGAAGTCCGATTACCAAGAGCCAAAGTCCTCGATCTTGTGTTTCTACTCATCCCGACAACCAAGAGAACCAGAGTGTTACTAAGGATCTAAAGATAAGATTGAGTTAAACTCAAGGAATAGAAGCCTAAGGAACACGTATCTCGATACCAGCCTGTATGCGCGCCCACTCCGGACACGAGCCCTTATCCGAAATACGACGTTCGGCACATATATAAATAAAATTTAATTCATTTATATATGTAAGCCTACAATCAATACAATCAAGCGCTGAAATTAACTTTCGGGTAATAAATATCCATAAAGATGCTAGAATAAGAAAAAGTACTAAAGCTGAAAGTGTATCAAAACAATACAAATGAAGTCTCTCGAACAGTCCAACGGAAATACTATGAAATAAGAAATAGAGATGAACACACGTCATCCCAAGGTACTATGAAAAAGTATATAAAACAGTACAACAACTCAAATATAAATAAAAGTGCATAAAATGAAATATCAAGCTCGAGAGATCCTCCTCGGGAACATACTCTTCGTAATACTAAAAATCTGTTCACCTTCTCACCCTGACACATATAACAAAAATGCACAAGGGGTAAGTATATAATACTCGGCAAGGGCGAGAAATGCGTTTGACTTAGAATATATATAAGATTTATTATCAAGTTTCTATTAAAAGGCAAGACAGACTTCGATTCTACGCATAAAGGTTACATCTCCCAATATGCCTAAAGCGTAGCTACTTAGCTTATCTTTGTTACAACATGCTATCAAGGTGGAGCGTGACATATTGAAATCTTCAGGATACAATAACCCGGAGCGTATTGAAATCTTGAGGATACAATAACCCGGAGCGTATTGAAATCTTGAGGATACAATAACCGGTTCCGATAGTATGAACATCTGGCGATGCCTATAGGCCTGCAGGCCGATAGGACACTCACTTTGACTGTCTGTTCACACATCACGCTATAGATCTTCAGGATCTACCCAAGACCACATGGTGTTTAATCTTTTATCTAGCAAGTTGTGTTATATTATGTGATTAACTGACCATCCTAGTTCATTTAGATAACAATCCCTCATCGAAAGCCAAAATAAACAAGCTGGAAGACCAGCTCCAGGTGGACGCTCGTCTGAAGGACCAGACGCTCGTCTAAAGGCCCTGGACGCTCGTCCAAAATAGTGGACGCCCGTCCAAACATCCCTTTTCAATCATGTATCAAAATTTGCACCTCAGACGCCCGTCCGAGGTATCCAGACGCTCGTCCAAGTTTGGACGCCCGTCCAGAAAACCGGACGCCCGTCCGACCTGGCGATTTTCCAGAAACTGATTTTTTTGTACATCATCGTATTCATCCGTTTTTCAACAAAAACCCAATCTTTCTCAACCAAAATATGTCAAAATAATCTACCATCCATACCAAATCATCACCCATCAATTGGGCATCAATTTAACGCAATTTGAGTCCCCAAAACAACAAGAAATCAACACTACTATCACATATTAAAAGCTGAAAACGTAAGGGTTTCTCCTTACCTTATTCTGCCTAAAACTCAGAACTAGCTGCTGATCCTGGTACCAATGCGAAGCTCTCGTCACGAGGATTCCAACGGTATGCTACGATCTGAAAGCGGAATAGAAACGAGGAGATATCAAGGATCTAACCCGACGGTTTCAAGCCAAAACGAATTTAACCTTCAAACTCGTCCGAAACACGTAAACCATAACTCCAAAGCGACTAACCTTCACGGGACGAAATTGGTATCCAAAGCGACCCTTGCGTTCCGTAGAATGTTTTCCTTTGAGAGTCTATGCAAGCGAACGACGATTAAGCCTCAAAGATCAAAAGTATCTTCTTGTTTCTCTCCTTTTTTTTTCTCTCGATGCGCCTCTCGATAAACCGTCCCCCTTATTTTACTAAAGCGATCTTGCTTAATGGAAAAAAATAAGGAGTTAGTTCCCAATTAAAACCAACCCATTAATTTCCTTAATTTCTTTTATTTTCTTTTCTTTTAAATCCAAAGATAATAAATATAATATTCCGACTTTTCGTTAAAAGACGGAAATGCCCTTTTCGAAAGATCGGGATATTACAGATATTGACAATATCCTAGATTTATTTGATATGAGATATTATAATAAATGAGATAAATCAATCAATTATATTTTCCTTATTTTATTGGGAAAAGGTTTTCTTCTCCTCCACTCTTCATTGGGGCGCCACCTCCTCTATATAAAGGAAGTGGATGTCAAGCTCTTTTACACACCATAATTCCAAGAGCTAATAGTTCTTGTGTAAAATAGAGAGCATCCTATGGAGAGTTGGAGAGAGGGGAAAAAGGCCGGTCTAGCAACGGAGTTTTCAATAGCAATCCATGATGGGATTCCAGCGGGCTGTTCGTGTGGACTAGCGGTAGAGGCCGAACACTTGGGCGGCTCTATGCGAGAACTACTCTCCTTAGGCGGTCAAAGCGTCGATCTTATAGATCAACCAAGGTAACCACCGTCTATTACTTATTTGTTTATTGCTTAAACGAAGTCGATCTTGGGCAAAAAGAAATCAAATTTTTGAATTCCGCTGCGTTCCCGCATAGATTTCCTAACAGTGGTATCAGAGCGAGCTTCGAGCTTAAGCAATAAGCATGTTATATTGCGTAGTTAATTTTATCGTTTAAATCACGTAATTAAAAGATGAAAGATTTTTGATTTGCAAAATTGATACACGAAAGAAAAGAAAAAAAAGGTGGCGGCCTTGGTGGTGCTCGGCCCGATCGTGGCGGCACCACCACCGTGTGATCGCCGGCGTGGCGGCGGCGGCCTCCGCGCCGGCACTCTTTGGTGTGATCTGGTGGTCCCCAATTTTGTTTCGTGTATTTGTGATTCAATATTGTTCATAGTTGTGATTAATATCTCCTTTGTTTAGTTGTGTCAGGTGGCTAACCAATGGCTCAAATAGTTTGGGCCATTGGGATGCCACATGGCATTAAAATAATAATGGCATTTCCAAATTTTGTTTGGAATAGGCCTAGGTCCTTTCCAAATATTTGATTTGGGAAAAGGCCTAGGCCTAGGCCACTTCCAAAATTTTGATTTTGCAAAGTGGCCAGGCCTAAACCAAAATTATTTGGCCTTTCCAAATATTTGATTTGGAATAGGCCTAGGCTTTTTTTCAAATATTTGATTTGTAAAAGGCCTAGGCCTAGGCCACTTCCAAAATTTTGATTTTGGAAAGTGGCCAGGCCTCAACCAAATTTGGTTTAGGAAGATGCCTTTTGGTTTTGGAAACCAATGGCATCCCTTTTGATTAAGAATCAAAAGGAAAGAAACAAAAGAGACATAATTTTAATTTTGATTTATTTTTAGAATAGTTCTAATTAATTAAAATTAAAATTAAAATCGTTTAAAATTAATCGTTAATTTTACTTGATTAAAATCATTTAATTAATTAAATGTTAATTAGTTAATTGATTGGATAAAATTATTTAATAGATTAAATGTTAATTGATTAATTAAGGCATAAGTAGTTAATTTTTAATTTTATCTTTTTCATAAGATTTTATTGTATGAATTAGATATAGTAGATATAATATGATTATATGGACCCCGATTGATCATGGACTCGACCGATAGGATAGATGTGAATGATTTAAATTTTCTGTTGGTTTAAAATTGTCCTAGGCCGTTATGAAGAACGTGACCTAGTTTATTTTCTGCATTTATCCCATTCCCGTTGACTCCCCCCGTGTGCGGCGGGTGTATTTATTTTATTAGATAGAATTAAATGTAACAAGAATGGAGCAGAAGATGGAGACCAAAGAAAGAAAATAAAGATCCCGTTGGAGAATGGAGCATTAAAGATCCTATTGGCGGTTGCAGCTACCCTTAGATTGTGACCCGCGGTTTCGTCAGTTTGTATTCGAAACCGCATCTAGGAAAAGTCCATGATCATACCGGTTACTTTACGCATTTACTTATTTTGTGCTTGTGTTTATTTTATATGATACGATAGATGCATGACTAGGCACGATCTAGATAAATGTGTAGGACGTATGTCTATAGAGATAGATATACTTGATGAGACCGTAGTTAAATTAATTAAGAGAATTAATTCAAAATTAATTAAGTGAATTAATTTAAAAATTACTCCCACAACAAAAATCGAGTTATAATATGTCTCCCAATATTATAGTGACGGTGAAGAGCCCTTGTTCGGATCCAACTGATCGGCCCACGTCGGGAGTTGACCTACCACGGGTATATCGTCATTATCGAGATATGATCGTTATGAGATCTCATGAATACTTGGGTTACGACTCGACTAAGAATCTTGCGGTGATTGGCCCACGTCGAGCGTCGATTTTAGAGACATAAGGTTGACTACCACATAGACGATGTGAATTGTCAAGGAGTTGACTAGTCAAACCACTGGAAGTCGCGTCAGACGCGATTGGTAAGAAGTACCTACCCGTCGAAATTGACCCGGTCGATCGGCCCACGTCGGGGATCGAGTCAACTAGATAGGATTCCAGCCACTAAAGGATTTTGAAAAATTCTTGAAAGTCAATACGGAGTAGTTGACTAGTGGGAGCAAAATCATAATCCCAAAGACCATATTTGATTTTGCGTGTATAGACAACAACACTCTTTTATCTTCATTTTTAATGTTGTAGTTTTTAGCAAACTTTTATATTTATGTTTTTCTCGATTAGTAAAACCAAATTATGATATTTATTTGAGAAGCGTTCTCAAGAATGGTTAAGTAATTTTAATCCTTTTAAAATAAGCAATGACACGAGCAATCCCGTTGTAGTAGTTAGAGACAATGAGACTACATATTTGATGCGATTACTCAAGACTTTAATTATTAATGAAAGGCGGAAGCTCATGACATTGGATACGATCCAATATGATCATTGATCATATGATGACAATTAATTCAAGCGTTGGATAAGAATGACCACATCTAATTTTGGAAAGGTTGTTTTCAAAATTATAAGATTTAAGTATCCACTTAATTCTACCATTGCTTAAAGGTTAATTAAATAGTTAATGTTTTAAATACGATTTAAAAAGGTTAAATAAACTATTTAATAAACTTTAGATTTTCTTTATGAAAGGAAATCAAGACACAGCTCATGTGATCTTTCTTAAATCTTATGAAGACTACACTAAGAAATATTTACAAGTGCTTAAAGGATTAAAAAGGAAAGTTAGGGCATGTGCTTAAATAGAGAACTTATTGAAGTTTCTATTCTAGGCAAGTGAGTTGAGATAAATCTATCTAAGTTCAAGTCAACTCTTAGATACATGATATCTTACGAGTGTGATTAAATTAGAAAGATTAAATACAGATATGGAAGGTTAAACAAATGTTGTAACACTTACCATACTCTGGATCTAGTATACTGATAAGGGAACTAAATAAATGTTATTTTGTTCCGGTTCTTGTGAAGAATACGTTTTCAGTTATTTGTTAGGATTTAGTATACATATTCAATTGTAAAGAATAAATGTTATTCTGATAAAGTTGGAAGGTCACTGAATCTAACATACTAGATTGTTCTCACTATATAGTTGATATATGTGATGAGATCTCAACTAAATATTTGTATGGCTGTTATCCTTGATTTGTGGCTGTTCTAGACATAGTCTCTCTAGAAGGAAAGCGTGTAACTAACCGTCATTCTGATGATGTTGAACCATATGATTATGAATCATGTGGGTAATACGTATCTTATCTAAAGATGACTAAAATACCCTTTTATGAAAAGGTTATAAAATCTAGAAAGTTGTCCAAAGCCTAAACATACCGATGTTTGTTGGCTTGTGACAATTAATGCCACAAATAATTGTTTATTAGTCTCTACGACTATTTTTTGAAATAGTCAAGTGTACTCAGGGAAGTGCATAATTCGTAAAGCCGGAAAAGTTCGAGCTAGTACGAATATGAGATTGATGAGCTACTTAGGAATTAATCTTCAATTGGGTGAAGTAATTAATACTGAAGGGTGTTTGAGAAGTAAATCAGAAAGGAATAAGATTCTCCCTTGAAGGATACCATCTTTGGGATACGCAATTAGATTGTGCTCCTAAAATGGAAACAACACTTTGTATGATAAAAGTGTGACGCAAGCCATGCGAAGTATCCCTTACCCGTTTCGGGATAGTGCCCTTATACTTAACCTAGTTCCAAAATAAAGGTTGAATAAATTCCATATTAGATATGGAAGATGATAATGTCGAATCTATCTTAACCGATGATTTGAAGTTTTCATAGGCAGAGTCAGAAAGGCTTGGAACCTAGTACGACACATGCAACTTTGTGGAATATCTTAGCTAGCATGCTAGATATTATTTACTTGTCCGTGGAGCAAAATGTTTGTCTCCAAACATGCTGTCTTCTAGAGGAAGTGTTTCTTCCAAAAGAAAGCATAAAGGAGTGAATAAGATCTCAAAAGAGTTTGAGAACCACAAAGATATATTCAACCAATGGAGCGCTGAGCAGACGCGCGCATAGCGATGAGGTGTAGATCACTTTGCAAAGTGCACATAAAAGTTACAGTAAGTGCGTGGATAACCTCAAGCCCAAAAAGGGTCGCTTTGGTATGTTCATCTTGATGAATGTATATCTCACGACTTATGAAAGAATGTTTAAAAGGCAGGATTGAGAGATATGGCTAGGAGCCATAATATCTGAATTAGATTCCATCAGTGACAACCAGGTTATGAACCTAGTCTGTCTTACCTAGAGGAATGTCCCCGTAAAAAGTGAGCCGATTCTATTCGAGACAATACTTGTTATAACTTTGTATCATGACTATATGATAGTGTTGAAAGGCGTTAGGCGGAACAACTCGATGTTCATAGACGACAACATGATATGTAAGCCCACGAGATCCATTTATGGACTCAAACAAGTTTCTCTAGACGGTTTCTTTGTTAGATAATCAAAGGAGTTTGATTTGGTCAAAAGAAGGATATGCCCCATGTGCAAGATGGATAGTGGGAGTGTGTTATGATTTTTGAGTAAGGTATTGGATATCTCTCTCGAGAATTATCACCCCATGTCACAGTCAATTAATGTTTGGTAGTTCAAGGTCTTTATGAAAGCACTTGGATTAGCAGTCCTTATTTTAGAAATAAGAATCTATAGTGATAGATTTAACTGCTGTTAAATTATAGTTTACCTATATAGATGTGATGCTAAAAGGAGTTTAGCATAGATCGTAAGATCTATCTGTCTTAGGTCGTTGGTCCTAAAGATAAGGTGAAAGATGATGATGCTTATGGAAGGTTTCCTTCGCTACTGCGATAGGAACCATCTTATAGGTGATGCCGGATGTTCATAGTCCATGAATAGTCATGAGAAAGTATGAAAGTAAATCTGGTGAATGTCGAGAATATCCTTAAAACAAGTTAAGGAAGAATTCCTAGTTTATTGAAGCTTGGAAATAAATAAATATAGTTATACAGACGTATATCCTGAGTCTTATAAAGGCGAGTGGGAGCTACATTCTGGGTTTGCAATCACTTTGATTAAGTGATACAGTGAGCTGGAAATGTTCTTGGCTATGGGTCACTGTATATTCTACAACTAGGCCAAAACACAGTAGTGCCTTAGAGGCTAGCTGAGGGGCGAGACATGGATCTAGAAGGTTCATTCCACGAACCTTGTATGGTTCTTCCACCTTTTCTATATAGTTGATATAGTAAGTGGATTCATTGCTTGAAGCAAGGACCAGGGTCTCGTCGAGAGATTCGTGTGTGTGTTGAGGCGATTCCTTTGACTTGGTCATTTGGAACATGATATGAAGATAGTCCGAGTCCCCATGGATAGCGATCCGTTTATGGCTGAAATTTGGTTGCGAGTATTGCATGAGATTCTTATGTTTCAACTTGGTCTTGTGTGTGCTAGTGATTGGTTTTAGGCCAAGTGGGAGATTGTTGGAATAGTGTCCTAAACCCAATCGGGTTGGACCGGATCCGACCGGTCGATCATTTCTACTATTTCTTTATGTTTATACATATATTAAATGGCTTTTCTGTTGTCATATATATGTTCTTTTAAAGAACCAATTATGAATTGTTATATGATAACGTCCTTAGTATTAAACTGTGATAGAGAAACCATGATAGGCGATTATGGTTGATGAGATCTCTAATCACTTTAATAAGTTTGATACTTAAATGTCTACAGGTGATGTACTATTAAATAGGGCATTGATAGTATAAACAGACTAGCACGTATTAGATGTCTTCTGTCTTTAAGGGCAGGGATAGATCTCGTCTATCGAAGTGTAGAGACACTTGGACTGTACGTGGACGTGTATTAGAGAATGCGTATGTTAGACTGACCCACTTACACGGATAAGTGTCACACTATGTGACGGTTGTGTAATTATCCTTTTGACCGGAGTCTTCATGGCATCACGGTGTGGATTGTCATGCTTTGACACTATTGAGGTTTCCCCTAGCCACGGGGCGATCATGCGGTAGTGATTCGGTATGATCTTTGAAGCATCATGCGGAGTATACATGATTGGTCGTCCGGGAATCACGTATCCTATGATTGGGATCGAATATCCGAAATGGCCTTCTTATAAGGAATGTCTTACTCTCGTGAATCTTTGCAAAGTGGGAGTAAATGAGTTACTTTGAGAGAGCTTGATATCCAGATTATAAGATACGGTCGTTGATGTTTTGGCACTCGACTAACGACCGTATGGATATTATTACAATGATAGGATTGTAAGTTACGGTATGGCTGTTTCACATGAAAGGTAGTAGTCATTGCATTTGACTCTTCCGATGATTGGGAGTCACGGTGTGTTGCTAGACGCTATCCCGTGATCGTTAGGTATGAAGGGCATTTTAAGTAATTTTCACTTTGTGTCTACGGCCAACATATTCGGAAGCCTATCGGGTCACACACATAAGAACATCTAGCCGGATTAAAATGTGGTTATAGATGATAACCAAATAAGGAAAGTTTATCTCGAGACTATAAAGGTTATAGTGGTAAATTAATATGGTGATATTTATTTATTATGAATAAATTAAATACAAGATATTAATAGTATTATATTAATTAAAGAATATTCCGGAAGCCAATTTGTTGGTCAAAGGGGCGCCACATTTAATGTGTATGAGATACACTTGGATTGTGCAATTTAATTAATGATATTACCTATTATTAATATTAGATATTAATAAAATAAAATAATATATATATATTGAATGCATGCGTGTGTGTGTTCATTGATTGCAAATTGGATTTCTTTGTATGCGCATTTCATTTGGTATATATTAATAGATTTATATGTGTTATATATGTGTGATATATACACATGTGTAAATTGATTTATGGTAATATAATAAAGATAAATATTCAATATAAGATATTGACTATATCTTGGGAATATTCAATATAAGATATTGACAATATCCTAGATTTATTTGATATGAGATATTATAATAAATGAGATAAATCAATCAATTATATTTTCCTTATTTTATTGGGAAAATGTTTTCTTCTCCTCCACTCTTCATTGGGGCGCCACCTCCTCTATATAAAGGAAGTGGGTGTCAAGCTCTTTTACACACCATAATTCCAAGAGCTAATAGTTCTTGTGTAAAATAGAGAGCATCCTATGGAGAGTTGGAGAGAGGGGAAAAAGGCCGGTCTAGCAACCGGAGTTTTCCAATAGCAATCCATGATGGGATTCCGGCGGGCTGTTCGTGTGGACTAGCGGTAGAGGCCGAACACTTGGGCGGCTCTATGCAGAACTACTCTCCTTAGACGGTCAAAGCGTCGATCTTATAGATCAACCAAGGTAACCACCGTCTATTACTTATTTGTTTATTGCTTAAACGAAGTCGATCTTGGGCAAAAGGAAATCAAATTTTTGAATTCCGCTGCGTTCCCGCGTAGATTTCCTAACAAAGGAATGGCAGAATAGCTCCTAGTATTTTTACTGAAGGTATTCTGATACTTTTCTCCACCTTTTGGTGCATTTACATCCTTCTTCACTTTCCAACATGCAGTAGGAAACCTTTCTTGCTTCATGTGTCTAGGAACAGATTGGTTTTTCTTAAACTTATGATGCATTTTGTGAAATGGTTTCCTCTTGTATTTTGGAGGTGCAACATTCCAATCATCCTCTGAGGGGTAAAGGGATGTTGTTCTTGATTGACTGGAATGAGGATTTGATTTGCTGTTTCACTACACTGGGTTTTGACTTCACCGGAACAGGATGATCTGTTGGAATCATGGTCTGTCCCTTTCTAAATTTTGGTCCACTAGTGGTTTTGAATTTAGAGTGGTGTTGACCATTATTCCTACTTTCATCCTGACTGTTGTAGCCAAGACCAGATCTGGATCCAAACCTTTTTGAGGGTTTGTAAGCTGGTGCTTTTAGTGGTGCAGTGAATACCTTCAGTGGTGAGGAGATTTTCTTAACTGATCTGTTAGTAACAAATGTATGATCATCTGCCTTTTGTTGATCATTTAAGTAGGTCTCCTTACTAGTTAATTCAGCTTTTGCTTTATCCAGTTCTTTCTTTAACCTCTTATTCTCTTTTCTTAGATCCTTGCATTCATTTTCCAGAATTTCATGATTCTTTTCAATTTCATCAAATTTAGTCATGAGATTTTGGACTAGGTCTGCTGTATCTAATGTGAGACTAGAGGATTGTGCAGTGTTAGATGTGGATGCATTAGATGAAGAACAGGAACTAGATGTTACCTCAGTTTCATCTGATTCTTTAGCCGTTAAACATAGGCTTGTTCCTTCAGTGTCTGAGCTATCACTTTTATCTTCATCCAATTCTTTGGTCATGAGGCATAGGCATGCCTTTTCATTTTCTGAGCTGTCTTCTTCATCACTATCGTCTGAGTCATTATCAGATGATTCTTCATGCTTTTCACTGCTGGATTCTGCTTTAAGTGCCTTCTTGCTCTTTTTCTTTTCAGATGCTCTATATTTCTTCTTTTCATCATCTTTGTCATTCTCTTCAGGACAATCAGCCTTGAAGTGACCTTTCTTGTTCTTGAAAGCATATGTATTCTTCATCTTTCTTCTTCATGTCTCTGTTTGAGCTTGACTTTTTGTTTGACGAAGAATTTCCTTTGAATGGTTTCTTTTTAAACATGTGAAAGCGTTTAACTAATAAAGCTACCTGTTCTTTTAGTTCATGTGTCTCTTTGCTGATGCATTCGGCAAAGTTACTTTGCTGGGATGCAGCTAATGCAGTGATTTTGTGTGTCTCTGTCGCAGCACCATCTTCGCCGTTCAATTCGAATTCATGAGCTTTTAATTGGGACATCGATTGTCGAGTGTCGGTGCTTGCAAGATTTGTTGTTCCTCACGATTCATCGATGTTATGATCTTCCATCTTTCAGGTAGTCCTCTCAAGATCTTCAAGCATACTTCTTTCTGGGGATATGTGTGTCCAAGCTGTTGTAATTCACTGATGATGCTTGAGAATTTGTTGTCCATTTGATCAATGGATTCACCAGTCTTCATTTTAAAGTTCTCAAATTTCTGTTTTGCACCTTGAGATAATTTGTTTTCTGGCGCTTGAGATCCTTCATTTATCAATGATAGCTTGTCCCACATCTCCTTTGCTGTTTTGCAGTCTTTGATTCTCATGAACATGTTGTTGTCTAGGGTCTTCAAGATCATGTCTTTTGCAACAAACTCCAGATTTGCTCTTCTCCTGTCATCTTTGGTCCAATCCTTTTTAGGTTTGTCAATTTCCTTTCCTTGATCTGCTCCTGTGCTTACCACCGTAGTGATTTTTATTGGTCCATCATTGATTACATCCAAAGATCTCTTCATGAAAGTTTTGCAAGATGAGATAGCATTCTTATTTTATATTCATCAAAATTGTTAACATTAAACACAGGTACTTTTGACAAGAAGGTTGAGGAATCCATCAGTGCAATTGAAGATATAAATGCAAGTGTATGTAAAAACTCGATTTGAAAACTACTTTGAAAATATGTGATCTTCTTATAACTGAAATTAGATCCGAGCAGTTACGATACTAGGAACAACGCTCCGATACAAATTTTTGGTCCCGAGAGAAGGGTGAAACTATATTCAGAGGGGGGGGTGAATGACTATAGTGGAGTTTCAAAAAAATTTCTTGTGTTTAAAAGCTTTTGGGCAGCGGATAAGTCCCTTCTTACTATATTGTTTTCAAATCTGTTTAGGCGATCCACAGATGTAAATTTTGATGTATGCCGATTAAATGAATGCTGTAAAGTAAATTGCAGAAATTAAATTGACACAAGGCTTATAGTGGTTCAGGGTGGTGTAATCCCTTAGTCCACTCTTCTCCTGTGATGATTGGAGGAATTCACTATTGTTTTCACTGATACAATAGTATGATTGTCCTTGGCTTCCCAAGCTTCACAATCTACAAGACTATCACTCCTTGACTGCAATGCAACAGCTTCGGTGATTCAGTCTTCCCTTTGCTGCTCCTTAAGATCAAGATCCTTCAACAGCTATCACAAATTCAACTCCTTCTCAGATTGCCTCTGATTCAGTTGCTTCATTTGATGTGAATGTGATTCACACACTTGCTTGATCAATTTCAGTTCTGAGTATGACTTTGTAGTTCTGATATTTGAGTTGATCACTAGATGTATCCTTGTAAGTTCAGAGAGAGAGCTTTTCAAATTGTGAGTTTCGCTTGATTTTTTTTTCTTTTTCAATCGTTGTTTGTTTTTACTCAATGCCTTCTATTTATAGCCGTGAGTAACTTTGGTTTTGAAATTCCGTCCGTTGGCTATATTAATGAGGGAATAATCCTTGATTTTATTCTTGATTCCCCTTAATTGTATTCTCCTTGATTTGTTGATCGGATTATTTCTTCAAGCGTATAGCGAGAAAATCATCCTTGATTGATCCTCTATTTATTGTGCATTTAATGCATGATCTTCTATATCTTCAACATATATCAAATCTGATCTGGTAAGTGTTACTTCACCGTTTTTAGAATGGTCGAGTGAGCCTTCTGACTTAGCCGTTAGTTCTTTCTTCGATGTTTTGTTTTCACTTTGCCGAAGGTCAGTCTACTCAACCGATTCACTGTTTCCTTCTTTGTTCTAGTATTAGGAGAGTCTTTGTACTTCACTGATCCTTGATTTGGGTGAGACCAGTGTAAACCATATTTGAACATTGAGTTTCATCACTTAAAAACATAACTTAGACTTATCCAAGGTCATCACAGACTTCCTTGGTTATAAGTCAGTCCATAATGTCTTCATTACTTTCTCTTTGGTGCTTTCTTTGGCTTCACTTTGCCGAATATCTGCTTTTCTTTGCCGTCCTACCAACTAGTACAATACTTGTCTGACTCAACTTATACAACATGTCAGACTCTAAGTAAAGACTTATACAGAGAGTTCTAACTTATTTCAGGCTTGCTATAACAGCTAGTATGGCCATCGTCAAAACATAATAAAATGTTCCTAACAGCTTTCAACCTCCTTTCAACCATAAGAGCACCATTTAACATGTCCGGTAAAGTTTGGTAATTTTGTAACTCAACTTGACCCGTAATAACATCCCGTAAACCATAAAGAAAATGATGCATTGTAACATCCTCGGGTTCAATAATGTTTGCCCGAATCATCGCTAGTTGTATCTCATAAAGAAACTGTTAGATGTAATATCATCGGATCAATCATAGATTGACCCGATTACACAGCGGAATGCATCAGATCTAGATCTAAACGAAACAAAGAACATAAATTAATGATCTAAGTACAAGGGGATTTAAGAGCCAACCTTTTTATGGTGCTTAACTCCAAGAACAATAAGTCTCCTAGAACACGTGTATTGAGAAGCCACAGCCTTCCAACGTGTATCTCCTAGCAACACCAGGTGGATAGTGTTTCCTGCCGCCGGACCTCCTTGATATGCTACCTAGAAAACCCGAAGTTTTTTAAACTCGAACCCAAAGAACTATTGCCGAAAATCCAAGCTATATTCTTCCAATAATGGCGTGTTTTTGTGATTGTGTAAAAGGCTTGGGAGAACTCTCTTTAAATAGGAGAGTAATCCTTGTCCTCCAAGGATTTATTTAATTAATACAAAATCAATTGAAATAATCCTTTTCCTAAAAAGATATATCTAGAATATTACAAAATAATAAGGATATATAAAAGATATTCTTTTCCTTAAATTATTTAACATATATATAATTTAATCACATGTCTTATTATTTATTGAGAAAACAAATTTCCCAATAATAAATATCATAATATGCGCCCCAAACCCTAATTAATTGGGTCATGCGCATTTTCCATTTATTTGGGCCGAGTCCACAAAAAATGTATTTTCATGTATTTAATTATCTAGTCCAACTAAACAATTAATCCACATATCAATTATATAGCCCAATCCACTATTTAATTATAATTGAGGTACAACGACGAGAAACCGTATATGCTATATTAGGAGCCACGTCGGGGACCATGGACCTATATTCAGTAGCTACAATAAATCGAACAAAATTATTAATCAGACAGAATAATTATATCCAACCTATTAATTCTGGGATTACACCACCATAAACCCGAAACTGAACTCTATAGAATATAGATAACTTACACTCAATTTATGAGTCGAAAGCGTCCACTGATATAATCATTACATACGGATAAATCCTCCATTGACTGTTCACTTCGATTCGGGATATTTCTGTAAACCCTTCTCGAAACATATTATCCTTAGTTACCATTAACCCCCTAGTGATCAATTAGTTCATAACCAATATGATATGAACTCGGCCGATCGATCAGTTTCTAGGGTTAACAAATAAAGAGGCTGTCTCGTCTACTTCCCGAGGAAGGAATGGATTCCATATCTGTCATAACACAGACTACTCACTCATCCCAGAATAGAGCCAACGAGAAGCGTTGGACCACATACTGCGAAGTGATCCTCACTAACACATCAAACTCTACCCTAGTCTAAGCAGTTGTCTGTGATCACCTCAGGATTGAGATTAATCCATATATGATCATCTTGTGATTCGATAAGACTTCTCGATTACGAAATTATATCGAGAACTCAAATCAAATCGGTCCAGCCCTATATGATTATCATCATATATAAATGCCCTATTCCACCACAATATGACCACGACCACCAATAAATCCACCAACATGACCATGACCACCAATATGAAAATGCCCCCCTCTTCCACCACGGCCCCTACCTCTACCAATACTATGTGCTTGCAACAATTCAGTTATTGTAGCTTGTTGATCCGCCATGTCTCGGTTTACTTGCTCAATACGATTAATGACATCATTATGAATAGCTTGTTGATGAAGACGTAATCTACCCTCCAAAGCAGTTTCTTCCGGTTCTCCCATGTTATCTCACAAAACACTCGTGTGTAACACTCATCCTCAACTCTTGCTTTAGGAAAGTGAAACCGTCAAAAGAATCAAAAGATCGAGCAAACGTGGACAATTCACAAATAAGGACTCAAAGCACCAAGTCACTTAAGAAAACTAAACAAGAAGGTATAGAAAAGGTTTGAGAAGTTTGGGAAGAAAGGATATCAAAGGAGATAACAAACAAGGTGAACTAAGGACTTGCACCACATAACTCAAGCAACCAACAAAACAGGGATACTATGCTCTTTTAAAAAAAAACTAGAATAGAATCACAGGTGTGAAAATAATCACACCAGGGTGTGATACACTCGTATTTAGTAAGGCCTTTTTTTTTTTTAAAAACTTTCGGCCTTTTTTATTATTATTATCAAATAATGGAAAACCAAACAACTTTATTCAAATAGTAATAATGAGGTAATATTATAATAATGTAACCTTACTCAAAACGGGGGTTTACAACTTTTCGTATATAAAATTATTGTTGAGTTTACTAAAAATGGGGGTTTACAACTTTTTGTGCATAATTGTATTGTAGAGCTTACTCTAAATGGGGTTTACAACTTTTTGTATATAAAGTTATAGTAGTGTTTACTAAAAACAGGGGGTCTACAACTTTTTGTATATAATTGTATAGTATAGTATACTCAAAATGGGGGTTTACAACTTTTTGTATATAAAATTATAGTAGAGTTTACTACAAACTGTTACAACTTTTTGTATTTAGTTGTCGTAGAGTTTACTCAAAACGAGGGTTTACAAATTTTCGTATATAATTGCAATAGAGTTTACTCAAAACGGGGGTGTACAACTTTTCATATATAATTGTATAGTAGAGTATACTCAAATGGGAGTTTACAACTTTTTGTATATAAAATTATAGTAGATTTTAATCAAAAAGGGGTTTACAACTTTTTATATATAATTGTATAGTAGAGTTTACTCAAAACGGGGGTTTACTACTTTTTTGTATATAATTTTATAGTAGAGTTTACTCAAAATAGGGGTTTACAAACTTATAGTATATAATTGTAGTAGAGTTTACTCGAAACGGGGGTTTACAACTTTTCGTATATAATTGTCGTTGAGTTTACTCAAAATGGGAGTTTACAACTTATAGTATATAAAATTGTAGTCGATTTTACTGAAAACGGGGGTTTACCACTTTTTGTATATTATTGTAGTAGACTTTACTCAAAACGGTTGTTTACAACTTTTTGTATATATTTGTCAAGTAGAGTTTCCGCAAAATAGAGGTTTACAAATTTTTGTATATAAAATTATAGTAGAGTTTACTAAAATCGGGGGTTTACAACTTTTTGTATATAATTGTAATAGAATTTACTCAAAACGTGAGTTTACAACTTTTTGTATATAATTGTGTAGTAGAGTTTACTCAAAACGTGGGTTTACAACTTTTTGTATGTAAAAGTATAGTAGAGTTTACTCAAAATGGGGGCTTACAACATTTTGTGTATAATTGTAATAAAGTTTACTCAAAACGGTGGTTTACAACTTTTTGTATATAAAATTATAGTATAATTTACTCAAACGGTGGTTTATAACTTTTTGTATATAATTGTATTGTAGAAATTACTCAAAAACGCGGGTTTACAACTTTTTGAATATAATTGTAGTAGTGTTTACTCAAAACGGGGGCTTACAAATTTTAGTATATAATTGTATAGTAGAGTTTACTCAAAATAGGGGTTTTCAACTTTTTTTATATAAAATTATAGTAGTGTTTACTAAAAATGTGGGTTTACAACTTTTCCTATATAATTGTAGTACTCAAAACAGGGTTTACAACTTTTCTTATATAATTGTAGTATAGTTTACTCAAAACAGGGGTCTACAGCTTTTCATATATAATTTTAGTAGAGTTTACTCAAAATGGGGGTTTACAACTATTCGTATATAATTGTAGTGGAGTTTACTCAAAACGTGGGGTTTACAATTCTTTGAATATAATTGGAGTAGAGTTTACTCAAAACGAGGGCTTACCACTTTTTTGTTAGAATTGTATATTAGAGTTTACACAAAATAGGGGTTTACAACTTTTTGTATATAAAATTATAGTAGAGTTTACTCAAAACGGAGTTTACTCAAAACGGGGTTTTACAACTTATTTTAAATAAAATTATAGTAGAGTTTACTAAAAACGGGGGTTTACAAGTTTTTGTATATAATTGTAATAGAGTTTACTCAAAACGCGGGTTTACAAATTTTTGAATATAATTGTATAGTAGAGTTTTCTCAAAATGTGGGTTTACAACTTTTTGGATGTAAAAGTATAGTAGAGTTTACTCAAAAAGGCGGTTTACAACTTTTTGTGTATAATTGTATAGTAGAGTTTACTTTAAACGGGGGTTTACAACTTTTTGTATATAAATTTATAGTAAAGTTTACTGCAACGGGGGTTTACAACTTTTTGAATATAATTGTATAGTAGAGTTTACTCAAAATGGTGGTTTACAAATTTTTGTAAATAAAATTTTAGTAGAGTTTACTAAAAACAGGGTTTTACGACTTTTTGTATATAATTGTAATAGAGTTTACTCAAAACGGGGGTTCACAACGTTTTGTATATAAAATTATAGTAGAGTTTACTAAACATGAGGGTTTACAACTTTTTGTATATAAAATTATAGTAGAGTTTACAACTTTTTGTATATAAAATTATAGTAGAGTTTAATCAAAAAGGGGTTTACAACTTTTTGTATATAATTGTATTGTAGAGTTTACTCAAAACCGGGTTTTACGACTTTTTGTATATAATTTTATAGTAGAGTTTACCCAAAATAGGGGTTTACAAACTTATAGTATATAATTGTAGTAGAGTTTACTCGAAACGGGGGTTTACAACTTTTCGTATACAATTGTCGTTGAGTTTACTCAAAACGGGAGTTTACAACTTATAGTATATAAAATTGTAGTCGATTTTACTCAAAACGGGGGTTTACCACTTTTTGTATATTATTGTAGTAGACTTTACTCAAAACGGCTGTTTACAAATTTTTTGTATATAATTGTAAAGTAGAGTTTCCTCAAAATAGAGGTTTACAAATTTTTGTATATAAAATTATAGTAGAGTTTACTAAAATCGGGGGTTTACAACTTTTTGTATATAATTCTAATAGAATTTACTCAAAACGTTAGTTTACAACTTTTTGTATATAATTGTATAGTAGAGTTTACTCAAAACGTGGGTTTACAACTTTTTGTATGTAAAAGTATAGTAGAGTTTACTCAAAATGGGGGCTTACAACTTTTTGTGTATAATTGTAGTAGAGTTTACTCAAAACGGTGGTTTACAACTTTTTGTATATAAAATTATAGTATAATTTACACAAACGGGGGTTTATAACTTTTTGTATATAATTGTATTGTAGAAATTACTCAAAAACGTGGGGTTACAACTTTTTGAATATAATTGTAGTAGTGTTTACTCAAAACGGGGGTTTATAAATTTTAGTATATAATTGTATAGTAGAGTTTACTCAAAATAGGGGTTTTCAACTTTTTTTATATATAATTATAGTAGTGTTTACTAAAAACGAGGGTTTACAACTTTTCCTATATAATTGTAGTAGAGTGTACTCAAAACAGGGGTTTACAACTTTTCTTATATAATTGTAGTGTAGTTTACTCAAAACAGGGGTTTACAGCTTTTCATATATAATTGTAGTAGAGTTTACTCAAAATGGGGGTTTACAACTATTCGTATATAATTGTAGTGGAGTTTACTCAAAACGTGGGTTTACAACTTATAGTAAATAATTGTAGTAGAGTTTACTCAAAATGGGGGTTTACAATTCTTTGTATATAATTGGAGTAGAGTTTACTCAAAACGAGGGCTTACCACTTTTTTGTTAGAATTGTATATTAGAGTTTACACAAAATAGGGGTTTACAACTCTTTGTATATAAAATTATAGTAGAGTTTACTCAAAATGGAGTTTACTCAAAACGGGGTTTTACAACTTATTTTAAATATAATTATAGTAGAGTTTACTAAAAACGGGGGTTTACAAGTTTTTGTATATAATTGTAATAGAGTTTACTCAAAACGCGGGTTTACAAATTTTTGAATATAATTGTATAGTAGAGTTTTCTCAAAATGTGGGTTTACAACTTTTTGGATGTAAAAGTATAGTAGAGTTTACTCAAAAAGGCGGTTTACAACTTTTTGTGTATAATTGTAGTATAGTTTACTTAAAACGGGGGTTTACAAATTTTTGTATATAAATTTATAGTAAAGTTTACTGCAACGGGGGTTTACAACTTTTTTGAATATAATTGTATAGTAGAGTTTACACAAAATGGTGGTTTACAAATATTTGTAAATAAAATTATAGTAGAGTTTACTAAAAACAGGGTTTTACGACTTTTTGTATATAATTGTAATAGAGTTTACTCAAAACGGGGGTTCACAACTTTTTGTATATAAAATTATAGTAGAGTTTACTAAACACGAGGGTTTACAACTTTTCATATATAATTGTAGTAGAGTTTACTCAAATAGGGTTTCCAACTTTTCATGGACAATTGTAGTATAGTTTAATCAAAATGGGGGTTTACAACTTTTCGTATATAATTGTAGTAGATTTACTCAAAACGGGGGTTTACAACTTCTCGTATATAATTATAGTAGAGTTTACTCAAAACGGGGGTTTACAACTTTTCGTATATAAAATTATAGTCGAGTTTACTCAAAATAGGGGTTTACAACTTTTTTTACATAATTGTATAGTAGAGCTTACTCTAAATAGGGTTTACAAATTTTTGTATATGAATTTATAGTGTAGTTTACTAAAAACAGGGGGTTTACAAATTTCTGTACATAATTGTATAGTAGAGTATACTCAAAATGGGGGTTTACAACTTATTGTATATAAAATTATAGTAGAGTTTACTACAAACAGGGGTTTACAACTTTATGTATATAAATGTCGTAGAGTTTACTCAAAATGGGGTTTTACAAATTTTCTTATATAATTGTAGTAGAGTTTACTCAAAACGGGGGTATACAACTTTTCGTATATAATTGTATAGTAGAGTTTATTCAAACGGGAGTTTACAACTTTTTGAATATAAAATTATATTAGAGTTTATTCAAACCGGGGGTTTACAATTTTGTATATAATTGTATTGTAGAGTTTACTCAAAACGAGGGTTTACAAATTTTTGTATATAATTGTATAGAAGAGTTTACTCCAAACAGGGGTTTACAACTTATAGTATATAATTGTAGTAGAGTTTACTCGAAACGGGTGTTTGCAACTTTTCGTATATAATTGTCGTTGAGTTTACTCAAAACGGGAGTTTACAACTTATAGTATATTAAATTGTAGTAGAGTTTACTCAAAATGGGGTTTACAACTTTTTGTATATAATTGTATAGTAGAGTTCACTCAAAACGGGGGTTTACGACTTTTTGTATATAAAATTATAGGCGAGTTTACTCAAAACGGGGGTTTACCACTTTTTGTATATTATTGTAGTAGGCTTTACTCAAAACGGCGGTTTAAAACTTTTTTGTATATAATTGTAAAGTAGAGTTACTCAAAACGGAGGTTTACAAATTTTTGTATATAAAATTATAGTAGAGTTTACTAAAAATGGGGGTTTACAACTTTTTGTATATAATTGTAATATAATTGAAGTAGAGTTTACTCAAAACGGTAGTTTACAACTTTTCATATATAAGTGTAGTAGAGTTTACTCAAAATGGGGGTTTAAAACTTAGAGTATATATTTGTAGTAGAGTTTACTCAATATGGGGGTTTATAACTTTTTGTATGTAATTGTATAGTAGAGTTTACTCAAAACGGGGGTTTACTACTTTTGGTACATAAAATTATAGTAGAGTTTACTCAAAATGTGTGTATACAGTTTTTTATATATAATTGTAGTAGACTTTACTCAAAATAGGGGTTCACAACTTTTTGTATATAATTTTATAGTAGAGTTTACTCAAAATGTGGGTTTAGAATTATAGTATATAATTGTAGTAGAGTTTACTCAAAATAGGGGTGTACAACTTTTTGTATATAAAATTGTAGTAGAGTTTACTCAAAATGGGGGTTACAACTTTTCGTATATAATTGTATAGTAGAGTTCACTCAAAACGGGGTTTTACAAATTTTTGTATATTAAATTATAGTCGAGTTTACTCAAAATGCAGGTTTACCTGTTTTTGTATATTATTGTAGTAGACTTTACTCAAAACGGCAGTTTACAACTTTTTTGTATATAATTGTAAAGTATAGTTTACTCAAAACGGAGGTTTACAAATTTTTGTAAATAAAATTATAGAAGAGTTTACTAAAAACGGTGGTTTACAACTTTTTGTCTATAATTGTAATAAAGTTTAATCAAAACAGGGGTTTACAACTTTTTGTATGTAAAAGTATAGTAGAGTTTACTCAAAACGTGGGTTCACGACTTTTTGTATGTAAAAGTATAGTAGAGTTTACTCAAAACGGGGGGTTACAACTTTTTGTGTATAATTGTAGTAGAGTTTACACAAAATGGGGGTTTACAACTTTTGGTATATAAAATTATTGTAGAGTTTACTCAAACGGGGGTTTACAACTTTTTGTATATAATTGTATTGTAGAAATTACTCAATAACTCGGGTATACAACTTTTTGTATATAATTGTAGTAGAGTTTATTCAAAACGGGGGTTTACAAATTTTAGTATATAACTGTATAGTAGAGTTTACTCAAAATGGGGGTTTACAACTTTTTTTATATAAAATTATAGTAGAGTTTACTAAAAACGAGGGTTTACAACTTTTCGTAAATAATTGTAGTTTAGTTTACTCAAAACGGGGGTTTACAACTTTTCTTATATAATTGTAGTTGAGTTTACTCAAAATGGGGGTTTACAACTTTTCGTATATAATTGTAGTCGAGTTTACTCAAAACGGGGGTTTACAACTTATAGTATATAATTGTAGTAGAGTTTACAACTTTTTGTATATAATTGTACTAGAGTATACTCAAAATGAGGGTTTACGACTTTTTTGTATATAATTGTATAGTAGAGTTACTAAAAATGAGGGTTTACGACTTTTTTGTATATAATTGTATAGTAGAGTTTACTCAAAACGGTGGTTTACAAATTTTAGTATATAATTGTAGAGTAGAGTTTACTCAAAATGGGGGTTTACAAATTTTTTATATAAAATTATAGTAGAGTTTACTAAAAACGAGGGTTTACAACTTTTCTTGTATAATTGTAGTAGAGTGTACTCAAAACAGAGGTTTACAACTTTTCGTATATAATTGTAGTATAGTTAACTCAAAATTGGGGTTTACAACTATTCTTATATAAATGTAGTTGAGTTTACTCCAAACGGGGGTTACAAATTTTCGTATATAATTGTAGTAGAGTTTACTCAAAACAGGAGTTTACAACTTTTTGTATATAATTGTAGTAGAGTTTACTCAAAACGAGGGTTTACGACTTTTTTTGTATATAATTGTATAGTAGAGTTACTCAAAATGATGGTTTACGACTTTTTTGTATATAACTGTATAGTAGAGTTTACTCAAAATGGGGGTTTACGACTTTTTTGTATATAATTGTATAGTAGAGTTTACTCAAAATGGGTGTTCACAACTTTTTATATATAATTGTATAGTAGAGTTTACTCAAAATGGGGGTTTACAACTTTTTGTATATAAAATAATAGTAGTAGTTTACTCAAAGCGGGGTTTTACAACTTTTTGTATATAAAATTATAGTAGAGTTCATTAAAAACGGGGTTTACAACTTTTTGTATATAATTGTAATAGAGTTTACTCAAAACGGGGGTCTACAACTTTTTTATTTAAAAGTATAGTAGAGTTTATTCAAAATAGGGGTTTACAACTTTTTGTGTATAATTGTAGTTGAGTTTACTCCAAACGGGGGTTTACAACTTTTTGCATATAAAATTATAGTAGAGTTTACTCAAACGGGGGTTTACAACTTTTTGTATATAATTGTATTGTAGAAATTACTCAAAACGTGGGTTTACAAATGTTTGTATATATAATTGTAGTAGAGTTTACTCAAAACGCGGGTTTACAAATTTTAGTATATAATTGTATAGTAGAGTTTACTCAAAATGGGGGTTTACGACTTTTTGTATATAAAATTATAGTAGAGTTTACTAAACACGAGGGTTTACAACTTTTCATATATAATTGTAGTAGAGTTTACTCAAAATATGGGTTTACAACTTTTCATATACAATTGTAGTATAGTTACTCAAAACGGGGGTTTACTACTTTTCGAATATAATTGTCGTAGATTTACTCAAAACGGGGGTTTACATCTTTTCGTTTATAATTGTAGTAGATTTACTCAAAACGGGGGTTTACAACTTTTCGTATATAAAATTATTGTCGAGTTTACTAAAAATGGGGGTTTACAACTTTTTGTGCATAATTGTATTGTAGAGCTTACTCTAAATGGGGTTTACAACTTTTTGTATATAAAGTTATAGTAGTGTTTACTAAAAACAGGGGGTCTACAACTTTTTGTATATAATTGTATAGTAGAGTATACTCAAAATGGGGGTTTACAACTTTTTGTATATAAAATTATAGTAGAGTTTACTACAAACTGTTACAACTTTTTGTATTTAGTTGTCGTAGAGTTTACTCAAAACGAGGGTTTACAAATTTTCGTATATAATTGCAATAGAGTTTACTCAAAACGGGGGTGTACAACTTTTCATATATAATTGTATAGTAGAGTATACTCAAATGGGAGTTTACAACTTTTTGTATATAAAATTATAGTAGAGTTTAATCAAAAAGGGGTTTACAACTTTTTGTATATAATTGTATAGTAGAGTTTACTCAAAACGGGGGTTTAATACTTTTTGTATATAATTTTATAGTAGAGTTTACTCAAAATAGGGGTTTACAAACTTATAGTATATAATTGTAGTAGTGTTTACTCGAAACGGGGGTTTACAACTTTTCGTATATAATTGTCGTTGAGTTTACTCAAAATGGGAGTTTACAACTTATAGTATATAAAATTGTAGTCGATTTTACTGAAAACGGGGGTTTACCACTTTTTGTATATTATTGTAGTAGACTTTACTCAAAACGGCTGTTTACAACTTTTTGTATATATTTGTAAAGTAGAGTTTCCGCAAAATAGAGGTTTACAAATTTTTGTATATAAAATTATAGTAGAGTTTACTAAAATCGGGGGTTTACAACTTTTTGTATATAATTGTAATAGAATTTACTCAAAACGTGAGTTTACAACTTTTTGTATATAATTGTATAGTAGAGTTTACTCAAAACGTGGGTTTACAACTTTTTGTATGTAAAAGTATAGTAGAGTTTACTCAAAATGAGGGCTTACAACTTTTTGTGTATAATTGTAGTAGAGTTTACTCAAAACGGTGGTTTACAACTTTTTGTATATAAAATTATAGTATAATTTACTCAAACGGGGGTTTATAAATTTTTGTATATAATTGTATTGTAGAAATTACTAAAAAAACACGGGTTTACAACTTTTTGAATATAATTGTAGTAGTGTTTACTCAAAACGGGGGTTTACAAATTTTAGTATATAATTGTATAGTAGAGTTTACTCAAAATAGGGGTTTTCAACATTTTTTATATAAAATTATAGTAGTTTTTACTAAAAATGAGGGTTTACAACTTTTCCTATATAATTGTAGTAGAGTGTAATCAAAACAGGGTTTACAAATTTTCTTATATAATTGTAGTATAATTTACTCAAAACAGGGGTCTACAGCTTTTCATATATAATTGTAGTAGAGTTTACTCAAAATGGGGGTTTACAACTATTCGTATATAATTGTAGTGGAGTTTACTCAAAACGTGGGTTTACAACTTATAGTAAATAATTGTAGTAGAGTTTACTCAAATGGGGGTTTACAATTCTTTGTATATAATTGGAGTAGAGTTTACTCAAAACGAGGGTTTACCACTTTTTTGTTAGAATTGTATATTAGAGTTTACTCAAAATAGGGGTTTACAACTTTTTGTATATAAAATTATAGTTGAGTTTACTCAAAACGGGGTTTTACAACTTATTTTAAATAAAATTATAGTAGAGTTTACTAAAAACGGGGTTTACAAGTTTTTGTATATAATTGTAATAGAGTTTACTCAAAACGCGGGTTTTCAAATTTTTGAATATAATTGTATAGTAGAGTTTTCTCAAAACGTGGGTTTACAACTTTTTGGATGTAAAAGTATAGTAGAGTTTACTCAAAAAGGCGGTTTACAACTTTTTGTGTATAATTGTAGTATAGTTTACTTAAAACGGGGGTTTACAACTTTTTGTATATAAATTTATAGTAAAGTTTACTGCAACGGGGGTTTACAACTTTTTTGAATATAATTGTATAGTAGAGTTTACTCAAAATGGTGGTTTACAAATATTTGTAAATAAAATTATAGTAGAGTTTACTAAAAATAGGGTTTTACAACTTTGTGTATATAATTGTAATAGAGTTTACTCAAAACGGGGGTTCACAACGTTTTGTATATAAAATTATAGTAGAGTTTACTAAACACGAGGGTTTACAACTTTTCATATATAATTGTAGTAGAGTTTACTAAAATAGGGGTTTCCAACTTTTCGTGGACAATTGTAGTATAGTTTAATCAAAACGGGGGTTTACAACTTTTCGTATATAATTGTAGTAGATTTACTCAAAACGGGGGTTTACAACTTCTCGTATATAATTGTAGTAGAGTTTACTCAAAACGGGGGTTTACAACTTTTCGTATATAAAATTATAGTCGAGTTTACTCAAAACGGGGGTTTACAACTTTTTTTACATAATTGTATAGTAGAGCATACTCTAAATGGGGTTTACAAATTTTTGTATATAAAGTTATTGTATAGTTTACTAAAAACAGGGGGTTTACAACTTTCTGTATATAATTGTATAGTAGAGTATACTCAAAATGGGGGTTTACAACTTATTGTATATAAAATTATAGTAGAGTTTACTACAAACAGGGGTTTACAACTTTATGTGTATAAATGTCGTAGAGTTTACTCAAAACGGGGTTTTACAAATTTTCTTATATAATTGTAGTAGAGTTTACTCAAAACGGGGGTATACAACTTTTCATATATAATTGTATAGTAGAGTTTACTCAAACGGGAGTTTACAACTTTTTTAATATAAAATTATATTAGAGTTTATTCAAACCGGGGGTTTACAATTTTGTATATAATTGTATTGTAGAGTTTACTCAAAACGGGGTTTACAAATTTTTGTATATAATTGTATAGAAGAGTTTACTCCAAACAAGGGTTTACAACTTATAGTATATAATTGTAGTAGAGTTTACTCGAAATAGGTGTTTGCAACTTTTTGTATATAATTGTCGTTGAGTTTACTCAAAACGGGAGTTTACAAATTATAGTATATTAAATTATAGTAGAGTTTACACAAAACGGGGGTTTACAACTTTTCGTATATAATTGTATAGTAGAGTTCACTCAAAATGGGGGTTTACTACTTTTTGTATATAAAATTATAGGCGAGTTTACTCAAAATGGGGTTTACCACTTTTTGTATATTATTGTAGTAGGCTTTACTCAAAACGGCGGTTTACAACTTTTTTGTATATAATTGTAAAGTAGAGTTTACTCAAAACGGAGGTTTACAAATTTTTGTATATAAAATTATAGTAGAGTTTACTAAAAATAGGGGTTTACAACTTTTTGTATATAATTGTAATATAATTGAAGTAGAGTTTATTCAAAACGGTAGTTTACAACTTTTCATATATAAGTGTAGTAGAGTTTACTCAAAATGGGGGTTTAAAACTTAGAGTATATATTTGTAGTAGAGTTTACTCAATACGGGGGTTTATAACTTTTTGTATATAATTGTAAAGTATAGTTTACTCAAAACGGGGGTTTACTACTTTTGGTACATAAACTTATAGTAGAGTTTACTCAAAATGTGTATTTACAGTTTTTTTATATATAATTGTAGTAGAGTTTACTCAAAATAGGGGTTCACTACTTTTTGTATATAATTTTATAGTAGAGTTTACTCAAAATGGGGGTTTAGAATTATAGTATATAATTGTAGTAGAGTTTACTCAAAATAGGGGTTTACAACTTTTTGTATATAAAATTGTAATAGAGTTTACTCAAAACGGGGGTTACAACTTTTCGTATATAATTGTTTAGTAGAGTTCACTCAAAACGGGGTTTTACAAATTTTTGTTTATTAAATTATAGTCGAGTTTACTCAAAATGCATGTTTACCAGTTTTTGTATATTATTGTAGTAGACTTTACTCAAAACAGCAGTTTACAACTTTTTTGTATATAATTGTAAAGTAGAGTTTACTCAAAACGGAGGTTTACAAATTTTTGTAAATAAAATTGTAGAAGAGTTTACTAAAAACGGTGGTTTACAACTTTTTGTATATAATTGTAATAAAGTTTAATCAAAACATGGGTTTACAACTTTGTGTATATAATTATATAGTACGGTTTACTCAAAACGTGGGTTTACTACTTTTTGTATGTAAAAGTATAGTAGAGTTTACTCAAAACGGGGGGTTACAACTTTTTATGTATAATTGTAGTAGAGTTTACACAAAACGAGGGTTTACAACTTTTGGTATATAAAATTATTGTAGAGTTTACTCAAACGGGGGTTTACAACTTTTTGTATATAATTGTATTGAAGAAATTAATCAACAACTCGGGTATACAACTTTTTGTATATAATTATAGTAGAGTTTATTCAAAACGGGGGTTTACAAATTTTAGTATATAATTGTATAGTAGAGTTTACTCAAAATGGGGGTTTACAACTTTTTTTATATAAAATTATAGTAGAGTTTACTAAAAACGAGGGTTTACAACTTTTCGTAAATAATTGTAGTATAGTTTACTCAAAATGGGGGTTTACAACTTTTCTTATATAATTGTAGTTGAGTTTACTCAAAACAGGGGTTTACAACTTTTCTTATATAATTGTAGTTGAGTTTACTTAAAACGGGGGTTTACAACTTTTCGTATATAATTGTAGTAGAGTTTACTCAAAACGGGGGTTTACAACTTATAGTATATAATTGTAGTAGAGTTTACTAAAAACAGGAGTTTATGACTTTTTGTATATAATTGTAGTAGCGTATACTCAAAACGAGGGTTTACGACTTTTTTGTATATAATTGTATAGTAGAGTTACTCAAAATGAGGGTTTACGACTTTTTTTGTATATAATTGTATAGTAGAGTTTACTCAAAATGGGGGTTTACGACTTTTTTGTTTATAATTGTATGGTGGAGTTTACTCAAAATGGGGGTCTAGAACATTTGGTAGATAATTGTATAGTAGACTTTACTCAAAATGGGGGTTTACAACTTTATGTATATAAATTATAGTAAAGTTCCCTAAAAAAAGGGTTTACAACTTTTTGTATATAATTGTAATAGAGTTTACTCTAAACGGGGGTTTACAACTTTTTGTATATAATTGTATAGTAGAGTTTACTCAAAACGTGGCTTTACAACTTTTTGTATGTAAAAGTATACTAGATTTTACTCAAAACGGGGCTTTACAACTTTTTGTGTATAATTGTAGTTGAGTTTACTCAAAATGGGGGTTTACAACTTTTTGTATATAAAATTATAGTAGAGTTTACTCAAACAGGGATTTACAACTTTTTGTATATAATTGTATTGTAGAAATTACTCAAAATGCGGGTTTACAAATGTTTGTATATATAATTATAGTACAGTTTACTCAAAACGGGGGTTTACAAATTTTAGTATATAATTGTATAGTAGAGTTTAATCAAAATGGGGGTTTACAACTTTTTGTATATAAAATTATAGTAGAGTATACTAAACACGGGGTTTACAACTTTCCATATATAATTGTAGTAGAGTTTACTCAAAATAGGGGTTTACAACTTTTCATATATAATTGTAGTATAGTTTACTCAAAACAGGGGTTTACAACTTTATGTATATAAAATTGTAGTAGAGTTTACTCAAAACTGGGGTTTACAACTTTATGTATATAAAATTGTAGTAGAGTTTATTCAAAACTAAGGTTTACAACTTTTCCTATATAATTGTAGGAGAGTTTACTCCAAACGGGGTTTACAACTTATAGTATATAATTGTTGTAGAGTTTACTCAAAACAGGGGTTTACAACTTTTTGTATATAATTGTAGTAGACTTTACACAAAACGAGGGTTTACAACTTTTTCCTATATAATTGTATTGTAGAGTTTACTCAGAATAGGGGTTTGCAACTTTTTTTTATATAAAATTATAGTAGAGTTTACTCAAAATGGGGTTTAACAACTTTTTGTTTATAATTGTATAGTAGTGTTTACTCAAAACAGGGGTTTACAACTTTTTATATATAATTATAGTAGAGTTTAATGAAAATCGGGGTTTACAACTTTTTGTATATAATTGTATAGTAGAGTTTACTCAAAATGGGGGTTTACAACTTTTTTTATATAAAATTATAGTAGAGTTTACTAAAAACGAGGGTTTACAACTTTTCGTAAATAATTGTAGTATAGTTTACTCAAAATGGGGGTTTACAACTTTTCTTATATAATTGTAGTTGAGTTTACTCAAAACAGGGGTTTACAACTTTTCTTATATAATTGTAGTTGAGTTTACTCAAAATCGGGGTTTACAACTTTTCGTATATAATTGTAGTCGAGTTTACTCAAAACGGGGGTTTACAACTTATAGTATATAATTGTAGTAGAGTTTACTAAAACAGGAGTTTATGACTTTTTGTATATAATTGTAGTAGCGTATACTCAAAGCGAGGGTTTCTGACTTTTTGTATATAATTGTATAGTAGAGTTACTCAAAATGAGGGTTTACGACTTTTTGTATATAATTGTATAGTAGAGTTTACTCAAAATGGGGGTTTACGACTTTTTTGTTTATAATTGTATGGTGGAGTTTACTCAAAATGGGGGTCTAGAACATTTGGTAGATAATTGTATAGTAGACTTTACTCAAAATGGGGGTTTACAACTTTATGTATATAAATTATAGTAAAGTTCCCTAAAAAAAGGGTTTACAACTTTTTGTATATAATTGTAATAGAGTTTACTCTAAACGGGGGTTTACAACTTTTTGTATATAATTGTATAGTAGAGTTTACTCAAAATGGGGGTTTACAACTTTTTTTATATAAAATTATAGTAGAGTTTACTAAAAGCGAGGGTTTACAACTTTTAAGTAAATAATTGTAGTATAGTTTACTCAAAATGGGGTTTACAACTTTTCTTATATAATTGTAGTTGAGTTTACTCAAAGCAGGGGTTTACAACTTTTCTTATATAATTGTAGTTGAGTTTACTTAAAACGGGGGTTTACAACTTTTCGTATATAATTGTAGTAGAGTTTACTCAAAACGGGGGTTTACAACTTATAGTATATAATTGTAGTAGAGTTTACTAAAAACAGGAGTTTATGACTTTTTGTATATAATTGTAGTAGCGTATACTCAAAACGAGGGTTTACGACTTTTTTGTATATAATTGTATAGTAGAGTTACTCAAAATGAGGGTTTACGACTTTTTTTGTATATAATTGTATAGTAGAGTTTACTCAAAATGGGGGTTTACGACTTTTTTGTTTATAATTGTATGGTGGAGTTTACTCAAAATGGGGGTCTAGAACATTTGGTAGATAATTGTATAGTAGACTTTACTCAAAATGGGGGTTTACAACTTTATGTATATAAATTATAGTAAAGTTCCCTAAAAAAAGGGTTTACAACTTTTTGTATATAATTGTAATAGAGTTTACTCTAAACGGGGGTTTACAACTTTTTGTATATAATTGTATAGTAGAGTTTACTCAAAACGTGGCTTTACAACTTTTTGTATGTAAAAGTATACTAGATTTTACTCAAAACGGGGCTTTACAACTTTTTGTGTATAATTGTAGTTGAGTTTACTCAAAATGGGGGTTTACAACTTTTTGTATATAAAATTATAGTAGAGTTTACTCAAAGCGAGGATTTACAACTTTTTGTATATAATTGTATTGTAGAAATTACTCAAAATGCGGGTTTACAAATGTTTGTATATATAATTATAGTACAGTTTACTCAAAACGGGGGTTTACAAATTTTAGTATATAATTGTATAGTAGAGTTTAATCAAAATGGGGGTTTACAACTTTTTGTATATAAAATTATAGTAGAGTATACTAAACACGGGGTTTACAACTTTCCATATATAATTGTAGTAGAGTTTACTCAAAATAGGGGTTTACAACTTTTCATATATAATTGTAGTATAGTTTACTCAAAACAGGGGTTTACAACTTTATGTATATAAAATTGTAGTAGAGTTTACTCAAAACTGGGGTTTACAACTTTATGTATATAAAATTGTAGTAGAGTTTATTCAAAACTAAGGTTTACAACTTTTCCTATATAATTGTAGGAGAGTTTACTCCAAACGGGGGTTTACAACTTATAGTATATAATTGTTGTAGAGTTTACTCAAAACGGGGGTTTACAACTTTTTGTATATAATTGTAGTAGACTTTACACAAAACGAGGGTTTACAACTTTTTCCTATATAATTGTATTGTAGAGTTTACTCAGAATAGGGGTTTGCAACTTTTTTATATAAAATTATAGTAGAGTTTACTCAAAATGGGGTTTAACAACTTTTTGTTTATAATTGTATAGTAGTGTTTACTCAAAACAGGGGTTTACAACTTTTTATATATAATTATAGTAGAGTTTAATGAAAATCGGGGTTTACAACTTTTTGTATATAATTGTATAGTAGAGTTTACTCAAAACATGGGTTTATAACTTTTCGTATATAATTGTAGTAGAGTGTACTCAAAATGGGGGGTTACAACTCTTTGTATATAATTGTAAAGTAGTGTTTACTCAAAACGGGGGTTTACAACTTTTCTATATAATAGTCATAGAGTTTACTCACAACAGGGTTTTATAACATTTCGTATATAATTGTATAGTAGAGTTTACTCAAACGGGGGTTTACAACTTTTTGTAAACAATGTAAAAGTAGAGTTTACTCAAAACTGGTGTTTACAACTTATAGTATATAATTGTAGTAGAGTTTACTCAAAATGGGGTTTTTCAACTTTTCGTATATAATTGTAGTAGAGTTTACACAAAACGGGGGTTTACAACTTTCTGTATATAATTGTAGCAGAGTTTACTCAAAATGAGGGTTTACAACTTTTTTGTATATAATTGAATAGTAGAGTCTACTCAAAATGGGGGTTTACAATTTTTTGTATATAAATTAGAGTAGAGTTTACTTAAAACGGGATTTTAAGACTTTTTGAATATAAATTGTATCGTAGAGTTTAATCAAAATAGGGGTTTACAACTTTTTATACATAATTGTAGTATAGTTTACTCAAAACAGGGGTTTACCACTTTTCGTATATAATTGTACAGTAGTGTTTACTCAAACGGGGGTTTACAACTTTTTGTATATAATTGTATAGTAGAGTTTACTCAAAACGGGGGTATACAACTTTTTGTGTATAATTGTATAGTAGAGTTTAATCAAAACGGGGGTTTACCACTTTTGTATATAATTGTATAGTAGAGTTTACTCAAAACAAGGGTTTACAAATTTTTTTATATAAATTTATAGTCGAGATTTACTAAAAACGGGGTTTACAACTTTTTGTATATAATTGTAATAGAGTTTACTCAAAACGGGGGTTTTTTGTATCTAATGTATAGTAGTGTTTACTCAAAACGCGGGTGTACAATTTTTTGTATGTATAAGTATAGTAAAGATTACTCAAAACGGGGGTTTACAACTGTTTGTGTATAATTGTAGTAAGGTTTACTCAAAATGGGGTTTTACAACTTTGTATATATAAAATTATAGTATAGCTTACTCAAACGGGGGTTTACAACTTTTTGTATATAATTGTATTGTAGAATTACTCAAAACGCGGGTTTACATCTTTTTGTATATAATTTAGTAGAGTTTACTCAAAACGGGGTTTACAAATTTTAGTATATACTTGTATAGTAGAGTTTACTCAAAATAGGGGTTTACAACTTTTTGTGTATAATTGTAGTTGAGTTTACTCAAAACGGGGTTTTACAAGTTTTTATATAAAATTATAGTACAGTTTACTCAAATGGGGATTTACAACTTTTTGTATATAATTGTATGGTAGAATTAATCAAAACGTGGGTTTACATCTTTTTGTATATAATTGTAGTAGAGTTCACTCAAAACGGGAACTTTTCGTATATAATTTTTATAGTAGAGTACAGTCAAAACGGGGTTTACAACTTTTCTAATATAATTGTATGTAGAATTTACTCAAAACAGGGGTTTACATTTTTTTGTAAATAAAATTATAGTACTGTTTAATCAAAATTGGGGTTTACAACTTTATGTATATAATTGTGTAGTGGAATTTGTTTACAACTTTTTGTATATAAAATTATAGAAGAGTTTACTCAAAACGGGGTATTACAAATTTTTGTATGTAATTGTAATAGAGTTTACTCAAAACGTGGGTTTACAACTTTTTGTATATAATTGTATAGTAGAGTTTCCTCAAAACACGGGTTTACAACTTTTTGAATGTAAAAGTATATTAGAATTTACTCAAAACGGGGGTTTACAACTTTTTGAGTATAATTTTAGTAGAGTTTACTCAAAACTGGGGTTTACAACTTTTTGTATATAAAATTATAGTAGAGTTTACTCCAACGGGGGTTTACAACTTTTTGTATAGAGTTGTATTGTAGAAATTACTCAAAACGCGGGTTTACAACATTTTGTATATAATTGTAGTAGAGTTTACTCAAAACGGAGGATTACAAATTTTAGTATATAATTTTATAGTAGAGTTTACTCAAAAATCGGGTTTACAACTTTTTGTATATAAAATTATAGGAGAGTTTATTAAAAACTAGGTTTACAACTTTTCATATATAATTGTAGTAGAGTTTACTCAAAATCCTTACAACTTTTCGTATATAATTGTAGTATAGTTTACTCAAAACGGGGGTTTATAACATTTCGTATATAATTGTAGTAGATTTACTCAAAACGGGGGTTTACAACTTTACGTATATAATTGTAGTAGAGTTACTCAAAACGGGGGTTTACAACTTTTCTTGTATAAAATTATAGACGAGTTTCCTCAAAACGTGGGTTTACAACTTTTTGTACATAATTTTATAGTAGAGCTTACTCAAAATGGGGTTAACAACTTTTTTTATACAAAATTATAGTAGAGTTTACTAAAAACAGGGGGTTTACAAATTTTTGTATATAATTGTATAGTAGAGTATACTCAAAATGGGGGTTTACAACTTTTTGTATATAAAATAATAGTTGAGTTTACTACAAACGGGGGTTTACAACTTTTTGAATATAATTTTTTAGAGTTTATTCAAAACGAGGGTTTATAACTTTTCGTATATAATTGTAGTAGAGTTTAGTCAAAATAGGGGTTTACAACTTTTCGTATATAATTGTATAGTAGAGTTTACTCAAACAGGGGTTTACAACTTTTTGTATATAAAATAATAGTATTGTTTAATCAAAATGGGGGTTTACAACTTTTTGTATATAAATTATATAGTAGAGTTTAATAAAAAAAACAAGGGTTTACAACTATCAGTAAATAATTGTAGTAGAGTTTACTTAAAACGGGGGTTAACAACTTTTCGTATATAATTGTACATAGAGTTTACTCAAACGGGGTTTACAACTTTCTGTAAATAATTGTAGTTGAGTTTACTCAAAACGGGGGTTTAAACTCTTTGTATATAATTGTATAGTAGAGTTTACTCAAATAGGGGTTTACAACTTTTTTGTATATAAAATTATAGTAAAGTTTACAAAAAATAAGGGTTTACAACTTTTTGTATATAATTGAAGTAGAGTTTACTCAAAACGGCAGTTTACAACTATTTCGTATATAATTGTAGTAGAGTTTACTCAAAACAAGGGTTTAAAACTTAGAGTATATATTTGTAGTAGAGTCTACTCAATACGGGGGTTTATAACTTTTTGTATATAATTGTATAGTAGAGTTTACTCAAAACAGGGGTTTACAACTTTTTGTATATAATATTATAGTAGAGTTTACTCAAAATGAGTGTATACAATTTTTTGTATATAATTGTAGTAGAGTTTACTCAAAATAGGGGTTCACAACTTTTTGTATATAATCTTATAGTAGGGTTTAGTCAAAATTGGGGTTTACAACTTATAGTATATAATTGCAGTAGAGTTTACTCAAAATAGGGGTGTACAACTTTTTGTATGTAAAATTGTAGTAGCGTTTACTAAAATGGGGGTTTACAACTTTTCGTATATAATTGTATAGTAGAGTTCACACAAAACGGGGTTTACAACTTTTTGTATATTAAATTATAGTCGAGTTTACTAAAAATAGGGGTTTACAACTTTTTGTATTTAATTGAAGAAGAGTTTACACAAAACGGCAGTTTACAACTTTTCGTATATAAATGTAGTAGAGTTTACTCAAAGCGGGGTTTAAAACTTTGAGTATATAATTGTAGTAGAGTATACTCAATACGGGGGTTTATAACTTTTTGTATATAATTGTACAGTAGAGTTTACTCAAATGGGGGTTTACAAATTTTTGTATATAAAATTATAGTAGAGTTTACTAAAAATAGGGGTTTACAACTTTTTTGTATATAATTGGAGTTGAGTTTACTCAAAACGGCAGTTTATAACTTTTTGTATATAATTGTAGTAGAGTTTACTCAAAACGGGGGTTTAAAACTTAGAGTATATATTTGTAGTAGAGTTTACTCAATACGGGGGTTTATAACTTTTTGTATATAATTGTATTAGAGTTTACTCAAAACGGGGGTTTACAACTTTTTGTATATAAAATTATAGTAGAGTTTACTCAAAATGTGTGTATACAATTTTTTGTATATAATTGTAGTAGAGTTTACTCAAAATCGGGGTTCACAACTTTTTGCATATAATTTTATAGCAGAGTTTACTCAAAATGGAGGTTTAGAGTATACTCAAAATGGGGGTTTACAACTTTTTGTATATATAATTATAGTAGAGTTTACTACAAGCAGGAGTTTACAACTTTTTGTATATAAATGTCGTAGATTTTTTTCAAAACGGGGGTTTACAAATTTTCATATATAATTGTAGTAGAGTTTACTCAAAACGGGGGTATACAACTTTTTGTATATAATTGTATAGTAGAGTTTACTCAAACGGGAGTTCACAACTTTTTGAATATAAAATTATATTAGAGTTTAATCAAAACGGGGGTTTACAACTTTTTGTATATAATTGTATAGTAGAGTTTACTCAAAACAGGGGTTTACAACTTTTTGTATATAATTGTATAGAAGAGTTTACTCCAAACAGGGGTTTACAGCTTATAGTATATAATTGTAGTAGAGTTTACACGAAATGGGGGTTTAAAACTTTTCGTATATAATTGTTGTTGACTTTACTCAAAACGGGTGTTTACAACTTATAGTATATTAAATTGTAGTAGAGTTTACTCAAAACGGGGGTTTACAACTTTTTCTATATAAAATTATAGGAGAGTTTACTCAAAATGGGGATTTACCACTTTTTGTATATTATTGGAGTAGACTTTACACAATACGGCAGTTTACAACTTTTTTGTATATAATTGCAAACTAGAGTTTACTCAAAACGGAGGTTTACAAATTTTTGTATATAAAATTATAGTAGAGTTTACAAAAAACTGGGGTTTACAACTTTTTGTATACAATTGTAATATAATTGAAGTAGAGTTTACTTAAAATGGCAGTTTACAACTTTTCGTATATAAGTGTAGTAGATTTTACTCAAAACGGGGGTTTAAAACATAGAGTATATATTTGTAGTAGAGTTTACTCAATACGGGGGTTTATCACTTTTTGTATATAATTGTATAGTAGAGTTTACTCAAAACGAGGGTTTACAACTTATGGTATATAAAATTATAGTAGAGTTTACTCAAAATAAGGGTTCACAACTTTTTGTATAGAATTTTATAGTAGAGTTTACTCAAAACGGCAGTTTACAACTTTTTTTTGTATATAATTGTTAAGTTGAGTTTACTCAAAATGGAGGTTTACAAATTTTTGTAAATAAAATTATAGTAGAGTTTACTAAAAACGGGGGTTTACAACTTTTTTTGTATAATTGTAATAGAGTTTAATCAAAATGGGGGTTTACAACTTTGTGTATATAATTGTATAGTACTGTTTACTCAAAACGTGGGTTTATAACTTTTTGTATGTAAAAGTATAGTAGAGTTTACTTAAAACGGTGGGTTACAATTTTTTGTGTATAATTGTAGTAGAGTTTACACAAAATGGGGGTTTAAAACATTTTGTATTTAACATTATTGTAGAGTTTACTCAAACCGGGGTTTAGAACTTTTTGTATATAATTGTATTATAGAAATTACTCAATAACGCGAGTTTACAACTTTCTGTATATAATTATAGTAGAGTTTACTGAAAACGGGGGTTTAAAAATTTTAGTATATAATTGTATTGAAGAGTTTACTCAAAATGGGGGTTTACAACTTTTTTTATATAAAAATATAGTAGAGTTTACTAAAAACGAGGGTTTATAACTTTTCATATATAATTGTAGTAGAGTGTACTCAAAATAGGGGTTTACAACTTTTCTTATATTATTGTAGTATAGTTTACTCAAAACGGGGGTTTATAAATTTTTTATATAATTGTAGTTGAGTTTACTCAAAGTGGGGGTTTACAACTTTTTGTATATAATTGTAGTAGAGTTTACTCAAAACGGTGGTTTACAACTTATAGTATATAATTGTAGTAGATTTTACTCAAAACAGGAGTTTACAACATTTTGTATATAATTGTAGTAGAGTTTACTCAAAACGAGAGTTTACGACTTTTTTGTATATAATTGTATAGTATTGTTTACTCAAAATGAGGGTTTACGACTTTTTTTGTATATAATTGTATAGTAGAGTTTACTCAAAATGGGGGTTTACGACTTTTTTGTATATAATGTATAGTGGAGTTTACTCAAAATGGGAGTTTAGAAATTTTTGTATATAATTGTATAGTAGAGTTTACTCAAAACGGGGGTTTACAACATTTTGTATATAAAATTATTGTATAGTTTACTCAAAGCAGGGTTTTACAACTTTTTGTATATAAAATTATAGTAGAGTTCACTAAAAACGAGGGTTTACAACTTTTTGTAAATAATTGTAATAGAGGTTACTCAAACGGGGGTTTACAACTTTTTGTATATAATTGTAATATAGAAATTACTCAAAACACGGGTTTACAAATGTTTGTATATATAATTGTAGTAGAGTTTACTCAAAACGGGGGTTTACAAATTTTAGTATATAATTGTATAGTAGAGTTTACTCAAAATAGGGGTTTACAACTTTTTGTATATAAAATTATAGTAGAGTTTACTAAACACAAGGGTTTACAACTTTTCATATATATTGTAGTAGAGTTTACTCAAAATAGGGGTATACAACTTTTCGTATACAATTGTAGTATAGTTTACTCAAAACGGGGGTTTACTACTTTTCATTTATAATTGTAGTAGATTTAGTCAAAATGGGGATTTACAACTTTTCGTATATAATTGTAGTAGAGTTTACTGAAAACGGGGGTTTACAACTTTTCGTATATAAAATTATAGTCGAGTTTACTCAAAACTGGGGTTTACAACTTTTTGTACATAATTGTATTGTAGAGCTTACTCTAAATGGGGTTTACAACTTTTTGTATATAAAGTTATAGTTGAGTTTACTAAAAACAGGTGGTTTACAACTTTTTGTATATAATTGTATAGTAGAGTATACTGAAAATGGGGGTTTACAACTTTTTATGTATAAAATTATAGTAGAGTTTACAACAAACTGGGGTTTACAACTTTTTGTATATAATTGTCGTAGAGTTTACTCAAAACAGGGGTTTAAAATTTTTTGTATATAATTGTAGTAGAGTTTACTCAAACCGGGGGTATACAAATTTTCATATATAATTGTATAGTAGAGTTTAATCAAAATGGGGGTTTACAACTTTTTGTATATAATTTTATAGTAGAGTTTACTCAAAATGGGGGTTTACAACTTTTTGTATATAATTGTACAGTAGAGTTTACTGAAAATGGGGGGTTTACAACTTTTTGTATATAATTTTATAGTAGAGTTTACTCAAAATGGGGGTTACAACTTATAGTATATAATTGTAGTAGAGTTACTCGGAACAGGGGTTTACAACTTTTTTTGTATAATTGTCGTTGAGTTTACTCAAAACTGGAGTTTACAACTTATAGTATATAAAATTTTAGTAGAGTTTACTCAAAACGGGGGTTTACAACTTTTCGTATATAATTGTATAGTAGAGTTCACTCAATACGGGGGTTTACAACTTTTTGTATATAAAATTATAGTCGAGTTTACTCAAAATGGGGGTTTACTACTATTTGTATATTATTGTAGTAGACTTTACTCAAAATAGATGTTTACAAATTTTTGTATATAAAATTATAGTAGAGTTTACTAAAAACGGGGGTTTACAACTTTCTGTATATAATTGTAATTAAGTTTACTCAAAACGTGGGTTACAACTTTTTGTATATAATTGTATAGTAAAGTTTACTCAAGACGTGGGTTTACAACTTTTTGTATGTAAAAGTATAGTAGAATTTACTCAAAACGGGGGCTTACAACTTTTTGTGTATAATTGTAGTAGAGTTTATTCAAAACGGTGGTTTACAACATTTTGTATATAAAATTATAGTAGAGTTTACTCATACGGGGGTTTATAACTTTTTGTATATAATTGTATTGTAGAAATTACTCAAAACGCGGGTTCAAAATGGGGGTTTACAAATTTAAGTATATAATTGTATAGTAGAGTTTACTCAAAATAGGGGTTTTCAACTTTTTTTATATAAAATTATTTTTTGTGTTTACTAAAAACGTGGGTTTACAACTTTTCCTATATAATTGTAGTAGAGTGTACTCAAAATAGGGGTTTACAACTTTTCTTATATAATTGTAGTATAGTTTACTCAAAATGGGGGTTTACAACTTTTCGAATATAATTGTATAGTAGAGTTTACTCAACACGGAGGTTTACAACTTTTTGTATATATTTGTATTGTAGAGTTTAATCAATATAGGGGTTTACAACTTTTTGTATATAATTGTATAGTAGAGTTTACTCAAAACGGGGGTTTACAACTTATAGTATATAATTGTAGTAGAGTTTACTCAGAACGGGGGTTTACAACTTATAGTAAATAATTGTAGTAGAGTTTACTCAAAACGGGGGTTTACTACTTTTAGTATATAATTGTATAGTAGAGTTTATTCAAAACGGGGGTTTACAACTTTTTATATATAAAATTATTGTAGAGTTTACTACAAACAGGGGTTTACAACTTTTTGTATAGAATTGTCATAGAGTTTACTCAAAACGGGGGTTTACAAATTTTCATGTATAATTATAGTAGAGTTTACTCAAAACAGGGGTTTACAACTTTTCGTATATAATTGTATATAATTGTATAGTAGAGTTTACTCAAAACGGGGGTTTACAACTTATAGTATATAATTGTAGTAAAGTTTACTCAAAATGGGGGTTTACAACTTTGTATTGTAGAGTTTACTCAAACGGGAGTTTACAACTTTTTGTATATAAAACTATAGTTGAGTTTAATGAAATCGGAGGTTTACAACTTTTTCTATATAATTGTATAGTATAGTTTACTCAACACAGGGGTTTACAACTTTTTGTATATAATTTTATAGTAGTGTTTACTCAAAACGGGGGGTTTACAACTTTTTGTATATAATTGTAGTTGAGTTTACTCAAAACCGGGGTTTAGAACTTTTCGTATATAATTGTTGAAGAGTTTACTCAAAATGGGGGTTTACAACTTATAGTATATAATTGTATTAGAGTTTACTCAAAACAGGGGATTCCAACTTCTTTTATATAAAATTGTAGTAGAGTTTACCCAAAACTAGGGTTTACAACTTTTCGTATATATTTCTATAGTAGAGTTCACTCAAAGTGGTTGTTTACAACTTTTTGTATATAAAATTATAGTAGAGTTCAATCAAAACGGGGTTTACAACTTTTTGTATATATAATTTTATAGTAGAGTTTACTCAAAATAGGGGTTTATAACTTTCTGTATATAATTTGTTGGTCCCTTGAAAAGGCTTTAGTTAAGTTTAGAGGGGGGGGGGTGAATAAACTTAACACTTAAAACTTTGGAGTTAACAAATTCTGCAACTTCAGCAGCCTGCTGATACTTCAGTAGTCTGCTGAGACCTCAGTAGCCTGCTGATAAACAGTAGTCTACTGACAGTTCAGTTTGCTGAATTTGTGCAGCGGAATAATATCAAAATTAAGCCTTGTTACTTGTTGTTAAATATGTTACTAAGTATTAGATACTCAGTAGTGTATGTGTGTGATTTCAGTTGCTAGATTCAGCAGGTTGATATGAATAATGACTAAGTGCAGAAAATAAATGCAGTAAGTAAGTAGAGAGATTTTTATAGTGGTTCCAGGTGATGTAATCCTGTACGTCCACTCTTCTCCTGTGATGTTGGAGGAAATTCACTAGTAATCTTTGAGTTATCTGTTACAAAGAATCCTAGGTTGCTTGTCCTTCACCAATAACTATGGCTTCACAAACCGAAAACTAAGAGAATGTGTAGGATTGTCGCTTCCCGAGTCTTCCACTGGTCCTTGAAGGGTAGAATTGCCTCTTCACCACCTTCACCACAAACCAACAGTCTTTCACACTAATGATGCTTCACTGTCTTCAAGAGGTTCTTTATAAAATAAAGAATGAATCAAGTAAATGATTCAATTGCAAAGCAGCTTGATTAGGATGATATAATCAAGCAGCTTGCGTCTTCAAGTGTGTATGCTTGATGCGGCTTGAACACGTAATGCACTTGAAGAAAATAACTAGATCAAGACCTTAAGCTCAAGAAGTTCAAGCAGGTGTTTTTCAACTCAATGTTATCACTTGAAGTTTATTCCAAAATCATCATCTTCTTTTTGAGTTGAAAGTCCTCTATTTATAGGTAGGAATGCATGTGACTTGAATTTGAAATTCAAATGTGACCGTTCCTTGTATTTGTCCCATCTCAGACCAGATTCGTCACTATTCATAGGATCGACATCGTCAGATTACTTTTTGACAAAGGCAATCTGGCCCACCCTTTGACTTGTATCCAATGGATAAAAATATGGATCATCCCAACGTCTTTTAATCTCAGCCTTTGATTTGCTTGATAAGTCGAGGTAGTTGGTCGTTCTTATCCATGTAACTTCCCAATAATCTTGAATTGATCGAGGTATATATCGCCAGAGTTCATCGATCTCATTGTAAAACTAATCGATCTCTTTGAACATCATATTTTTGTCTCGTAAAATATAATGCAAATTGAATCCTTATATCCAACTTTTGTTTGTGAAGTTGGTTTACATCATTTTAAAGTATAACTAAGTTCCAAACATCATCCAACTTGTGGAACTTAGACCTTCTATTACAAGGTATATGTAATCAGTTTAGGTCATCACAGACTTGCCTAAATTTCGATCCCATATCCTTGACATTAAATACTAAGTTTGATCCCTTAGCCTTCATTTGCTCGAGTTTCAACCCTCACCTTCGTCTTCGGGCCTTCAAGAAGTTGCGCACTGATCCATCGACTCTATCTACCCTATCGACCTAGACTAGTCTCACGATAAATAGTCACAGCCTTTTTACAAAGGCTTGTTTGATCAAACCTATTTATGAATCAAACTCTAATAAACCTATACATTTTATCTAGACATCTTTTGCCTTTGCACTATAACAAAGTAGTATGGCACTCATCATCAAAACCGAGAAATAAGTCCAACAATTTCCCCTTTTGGTGATGATGCCACTACCTCACCTAATCAAGAAAGCAAAAGATAAAAACACAAACAGAACAAATTTAGTCAATTCTCATTAAAAATATTTGATCACGTTATTACAACTAGATACAAAGAAAGATAAACAATGAAAAGTAGCTGATCTATTGTCTCTTTCTCTCTTCTTGTCTAGCCTTCTCACCTTGCTCTTGATAGGCTCGATCTCTTCTATCATTTCAACCATCCATTCATTCTCAATAAGTGTAAAGTCAATGTAAGAATTGACTTGTTTCCACCAATTCCATGCTTCAGCAGAGACAAGATTGATCTCGATTCACCTCAAGCCAAACTTCATATACACAACTCCTTAAATTCATCCAGGTGAATCTTTTGCTTTTGTAATTGGCAAAGCACCTTTCACCTTGCTACTCCTTCTACCTCTCGGTAGATGCTCTTAAAGCTCTAATCCTTGCCTCCCAAAACTTCAAGCTCAAGAAAGAGTTAAGACCTTCATGAAATCCCATGTCACGATAAGGTCTCCTTCGTTATGAAACTCTTTCTTGTACCGTGATAGAGATCATCAAGAAGTTGCACTCGCCAGTGCAAAGTTGCCTAAAGGCATTTGTATCATCATCCATCTCTTCTCAGGCAAAGAGTCCGGCAGCCTCCTTTGTCGCACTGATTGGCCCTCTCCCCTTAGTGACATCATCAACAAACGTGAGATGAGGCCATGAATAGCTTCCTCGTGATACTATCACTGTAATTGACCGCCATAGTTCCAGCTTCTAGTATCAAGTGAAGTAATCCTTGATTGCGTGGTCTCTTCCGTTTGTTGATCCTTTCAAGAAATTTGGGATCGTGCATAAGAGTTGTTGTGCAAGTGCAGCTCGCTAGCTTTAAAGCAAGCTTGTCAAGTTTTTGATGAACGGATGTAAGTTGATCTTTCAAAACTTGTCCTTCAAGATGTATTCCCTTGCTTGATATATCTTACATCATATATCGATCATTCACAAAGATTTTGAGTAGATGCAAAGTTTGAAGCAAATCAGACAGTAGATTGTCTATTATCATTTACCATCTTCATCGCTTCTTCAAATCTCTGTTTGCCTCTGTCCAATTTAGTTCTTAATCGTTGCATATCATTTCTTACGATTCTTAACTCATTGACAACTTCAATTGGCACTCCACTAGCCATTCTCTATCAAGAGATCCATCACAGCTCCTCAACTCTATATTGTGCCTCGTTGTCTGGCCGATGACCATGGCTCTACTCATATCTCTCCCAAAGCAGGGGAGGTCCTTCTCAACCATTGCACCAAGAACATCTTCAAGGATAGGATCTTGTGCGTGTGTTCTTCAACAACTTCTTCTTCTCCAAAAATTTGAAATTCTTCATCATCAGAAGTTATAGTCCAAAGAAATTGCTCATCCTCATTAATGCTAGTCTGGCGACTATCTTTTCCTACTGATGGCCTTGGCTCCAAAGCAGTTCCACTACAAAGCAAAGCCTCAACAACAACAGGGGTTTCTCCAAACCCAACTCGGTTCCAACCTTTGTCCAGTGTCGTTTGAGACTCAAGCACTGCACTCCTGTTCCAACCTTTGTTCAGTGTCTTGCTTGTACCCCAAAGAACCTGCACTCTCCTCTTCAACTTCCCGTGGATTGAATATATTGGTATTATCCACTTGAAAACCTTCGCATGACCAATCTTGGTCGAATCATGGCGCTTTGGTGAGTATCCTTTCAAAGTCAAATCCACTTTGATATTCAATGGATTCCTCGTAACTAGCACTTGGTTCATCAAGTCATGGTCTCTTTCCACATCCAAATCAAGATTCAGACATCTTCAAAGTTGTGCAGAGAGGCTCTACAACATGAAATGTGCTTGGTTCATCATCACCTACCAAAGACTCAATGTAATTCCTTCATTGATTAGTGCTTCTAGATCATCCATGGTGAGATCTTGTAGATCCTCATCCATTTCTCCAGTCTGCTGGCCCTCAGCAGATCTACCAGCATCAGTGGACTGCTGTACAGATGGTACATGTGTTAGTGCAGCCCCACTTGATTCTCCTGGTCCAGAGGGAAAATCTCCTCTACTATCTGATGATGAAGAAGAATCATCAGGACCATCTCTTGGATCTCTAAATTGGATACCCTCCTCCTTCTGTTGCTCATCAAACAGATCCATCAGTCTTGATTGCAGCAAGGTTGTATCAATCAGATCCAGCAAATTTTCCACTCCCAACTTGTCAAAAACCCATTCTTCAAAATCATCATTGGTTGAAAAATTGTTTTTGTCTTTTGTAGAACCCAAACTTCCACTGGAAGTAATCAGCAATTTGCTGAAGTTTGGGATCCACATACTCTTCAGTTTTCTTGCTCTTTTTCACATGCCTCTCAAATGGCATAAAAGATCTTCTGGGAGCAGCTCCAGTTGCTTGTTGACCTCCAAAGGATCCAACAAGCAGATTCAAGGTATCTTCTACAGATGTTTGAAAGTCAGCAGGTTGCTGTGATTGTTCATTTGTGCCTACTACTTCCATCTCAGATCACACTTGGTTCCCCTCGACTTATATGCTCATCGCCAGGTTAGCAAAGCAGATCGCTTCTTCCCCCGAACTATTGCCAAATTTGCGTGGTCTTCAACCAAGTCTTCAATCACCTCTTCAACCACCACAAGCAGTTCAGTTCAAGTGGTTTGTTGTGGTTCATCGCTGGATGCTACAAAGACAGCTCAGTGGTCGAGATCATTTCAGACATCCTCTACAGATTGCTCAAAAACAACCTGCTCAAAGATCGTGGACTTGTTAACTTCTTCATTGGAGGAATCACCGATAACAACCGGTGGAATGATAGTTAGAGGCTCACTTCAACAACCTCTTCTTCCTCCTCTACTTGATGCTTCTTCTGGGCCCTCTTTGTGCCTCCAATCTTTCAACTCTTTCCCTTGCCATATTTCTTCTTTTGGCAACTTCCTTCATCCTCTTGGATAGGGGTTCATCATCATCATCTTTCTAGTCAATTTTCTTTTTCTACTTGCTTCCTTCGTTGTTCTCTAAGAATTTCACCAACAGCTTTTTCTTGAAGCTACAAAGCAGGTCAAGAACCTCCACTTGACCCTCAGCAGAGACTCAACAACTGTCTTTGTTTCCTTTCTTGTTCCTTTTGATTTCAGGACTTCGTAGTCTTTCTAACATCAACACTCTTCTTCCTTTCCAAATAGCTTTCTTTGGTGCAAAGAGGTTTGATGGAAATCTTCTTAGTTTGTCGAACTCGCTCACCACCAAGATCACCATCATCTCCATCATCATTATCATCGCAGCTTCTCCAAAGAATTTCTTCATCATCATCAAGTCCAGAATTGCATAATCAATCTCCTTCTTGTATCTAGACCGATTTATATCAATCGGTTCAATGTCAGGAACCTCCAAGTGATTCAGCAGGGTTTGAATCATCAAACCTAAGGGTAAGGCCTTTGATTTCCTTTTCCCTAGTTTGTCCTCCTTTGCAACTTTCTTCATATAATGAATAAAGTATCCAGCCCAGTCAAACTTCATGCTCCTGCAGATGATAATCATCAGCTCTATCTTGGGTCCTGATAGAGTATCCATACTGCCAGTTAGCCCAAGTATGTTCTTTGCAATGAGCTTGCTCAGCAGACTATATTCAATACCAATGTTTTTGCAGTTGATGCCTGGTACTGATTTAATAGTTGCTTCTGTCTTGATCTGATCTACAAAAGCCATCTTGTCCAATCCCATAGCTTCAGGATTGACCGAACCATCAACAACTTCTTCAAAACCAAACACTTGTCTCAGCAGACTGGAGGAGATTACAAGCTCCTCACCATTCACAGTGGTTTTGAAAGATTCATTTCCTTCTTCTATAATCATATTCTTCCAGAAATCAATAACATTGGTGTATGATATCGTATCTAATCTGATGTTGAGTATATTCTCCGTGCCTGCAAATCTTCTTATTCTTCGACCTATATTGATGGCCGATTCGTTTGATTTGCATCAACAACATAGCCTCTTACACTTTGGCTTGATTCGATTTGAACTTCAACTCTTTCCGCCATTGAAATAAGAAAAAGATGAAGAAGAGTTGCTCTCAAATCTCAGGTTCACACAAGTAGAATTTGCAGAGATAAAGCAGTAAGATGCAAGTGGTGAATCTCGCTATGTAATACCGATCAATATATAGATAAAGTGGGTAGTTGAAACTCGCCATAGCACGTACATTGATGTAACCACGATTAATCTGAATAAATTTCGCCTTGACACGTGGCCCATTACTCCACCATAACGCTTGTAAATCATGGATGGTTTAACCGTGGTAATAATGGATAAAATAAATATCCCGCCAAACCGCTTTTGACCTTAATAACTTTGATCGAGTAAAATTCCCTTCAAAGAAGGTATCCTTCAAATAGGTGGGCTCAAAGAATCATACGATAATTTGCTTCAAAGAATTCTCACGATAAAGTGACTCGCCGATCCTTGTTTTTTCCTTGTTTTGTTCAATTGATAATACAATATGAAGTTTAATACCAATGACCGATCCGTCAAGTGAGCTCACCCAACATGACAAAGACCAACCCTTGGCAACCTCATTTGCTCAATTGTTCAAACATAAGTACATGGAATTGTTGATACCAATGACTAATCTGCTAAGTGAGCTCACCCAACATAGCAAAGACTAACCCTTGGTGAATTCCAAGACAATCTCGAATATCACCAATCTTTATGATTCCAAGTTCATCCTTAATTTGGCAAATCTTTCACTATCAAGTGGCTTAGTGAAAATATCGCAAGTTGATCTTCAAGAGGATGTATAGAACCACCACATCTTTCTTTTCAACATGATCTCTTATAAAATGATGTCTCACATCAATGTGCTTGGTTCTTGAATGCAAAACAGGATTTTCTGTGATTGCAATTGCACTTGTGTTGTCACACATGATTGGAATTTCCCTTTCTTCAATTCCATAATCCCTTAATTGTTGTCTTAGCCATAGTACTTGTGCACAACAGAACTTCCAAAGAAGAATGTATTCAAATTTTCAAGAAGTTGGAAGTTGAAATAGAAATAGAATTGCTTGCTAAACCAGAGACCACTATTTCCCATTAAGCGATGTGGTTCTCGAGGTGCTTTTTCTATCAATCTTGCATCCAAAGATAATCGTAACTGAGTAGGATATTACCTTGAAGCTTCCTTCCTTGGAATACCAAATTCCTACTCCCAAAGTCTCTTTAGATACTTAAGAACTCTTTTGACAAAGACCTAAATGACTTTTTTAGGTTTAGATTGAAATCTTGCACAAACACCTACAAAGAAAGGATATATCAGTCTCTTTGGCAAAGTGAGATACAAAGCAGATCGCCTATCATCCTTCTGTACAAAGTCTGATCAACATCTTTGCCTTCTTTATCTTCATCCAATCTGATGTTTGTACTCATAGGAGTTGAGCTCTTAGTGCTGTTTTCCATACCAAATTTCTTCAGCAACTCTTTGGTATACTTGGTTTGATGAATGAAGATTCCATCTTTCAATTTGTTTAACTTGCAATCCCAAGAAGTAATTCATTTCTCCCATCATACTCATTTGGAATTTGCTCTTCATTAGATTTGCAAACTTTTCACAAAGTAAGTCATTCTCGTAACCAAAAATTATGTCATCCACATAAATTTGTACCAAACAGGTGTTGTCCCCTTCATCGATTCTCGAAAAGTGTCTTGTCAATGGTGCCTTTAGTAAAACCATTGTCCACCAAGAATTGAGATAGAGTCTCATACCATGCTCTTGGTGCTTGTTTCAATCCATAAAGTGCTTTGTTGAGTCTATACACTTTATCTTCTTGATCTTTAACTTCAAATCCAGGAGGTTCTTTGAACATACACCTCCTCCTCAGGATACCATTCAAAAATGCACTCTTGACATCCATTTGATATACTTTGAAGTTCTTGTATGCAAGATGTGCCAAAATAAGTCTGATAGCTTCCAATCTTGCAACAGTGCATAAGTTTCATCAAAATCTATTCCTTCGCTTGAGAATAGCCTTTTGCAACTAGTCCGGCCTTATTTCTAACAATGGTACCAGATTCATCAAGTTTATTCTCAGATACCCACTTAGTACCAATGATATTTGCATGACTTGGCCTTTCAACTAGTGTCCAAACTTGATTTCTTTCAAATTCATTTAATTCTTCTTGCATAGCAATTATCCAACTGGATCTCAAATTGCTTCTTCAACAACTTTAGGTTCCATTTGAGATAGAAAACAAGTAAACATAGCTTCCAGTTGTCTTCTAGTTCTCACACCTTGCTGTACATTGCCAATTAATTGTTCAACCAGGTGATTCCTTAACCATTGTGGATTTTGGTTATTTTGATTTTCGTGAATATCATCTTCGTGAGGGTCTCACGTAGTTTCTTCTACTGAAGGGGTCACAGATCCTTGAATTGCTTTGGCTTGTTGCATCGTAACATTGTAACAGGTGTTCAGGAGGGGATGATCGTAAACTTTCAAGTCATTGAATCTTTCCAAAACTTCAACACAACTGGACTGATTTGTTGATTTCAAAGTGAGTTCACAATCTTTATCTTCCATACCAAGAAACTTAGGTTCATCAAACACAACATTGATTGTTTCTTCATGTTTCAGTTGTTCTTTGTTCAAGACTCAATGCTCACTGATCAAGAATATCCTAAGAAAATTCCTTCATCTGATTTTGGTTGGAATGTTTTCAAATGAACTTTATGATTTAGAATAAAACATTTGCTTCCAAATGGATGAAAATAGATATATATTAGGTATCCTTCCATTCCAGATCTCATAAGGTGTCTTCAAGAGCTTCTTGTTTATCGATGTTCTATTTTGTGTATAGCATGTCAGATTTATCGCTTCAAATTCAATATCTTTCAGGTAGCAATGCTTCACAAATCATTGTTCTTCCTGCTTCCTTTAATGTCCTGTTTCTTCTTTCAGCAACCCCATTTTGCTGAGGTGTACCAGCAGCAGCAAGTTGATGAAGTACACCATTTTGTTCACAATATTCTCTTATAACTTTGTTGAGAAATTCAGTACCCTGATCTGATCTTATCTTTATGACTGTTAAACTTTTCTCATTTTGTAATCTCTTCAAAAGATTAGGCATGCTTTGGAGTGTTTCACTTTTCTTGTTCATGAATATCACCCAAGTGTATCTTGAAAAATCATCCACAACCACTAAGGTGTATTTCTTTCCTGTTCCACTTTGTTGGGTTTTTTGTTCAAAAAGATCCATGTGCATCAGCTCCAACACTCTATTAGTTGATTGTTTAGTCTTTGATTTGAAACTTGACTTTATCTGTTTACCTTTGCTGACAAGCATCACATATAGCATCCTTCTTGAATGTGATCTCAGGTAAACCAACCACTAGCTTCTTCTTCACTAACTGATTAATATCATCAAAGTTTAGGTGATTTAACTTCTTGTGCCATAACCAATTGAGTTCAGATTTGGTATGCACAATCAGCAGTGTTTTCGAACTCGCAGAGAGACCAATCCACAACATACATGTTCTGTTGCCTTCTACCAGCAAGTACAACTTGATCACCTCTTTCACTAATGACAATACAATTGTTTTTGTCAAAAGTGACCTTGTATCCCATATCACAAAATTGTCCAAAGGTTCTCAAAGAAGTTGTAATCCAAATTCCTTCCACATATGCAACATTCTTGATTGTAAGTCCATTTTCGATAAGTGTGCCATATCCTCTTGTATAACCAGTGTATTTTTGTTGCCAAAATTCACCCTTGGACCATCTTTTGCCACAAAGTTTGATAAGGCAGTGCTTATTCTTTGTCATGTGTCCGGAACATCCACCGTCAAAGTACTGCACACCCTACAAAACAAAGTTAATGCATTTTAGGTACCCAAACCTGTTTGGGTCCATAGTGGTCAGTGGCAAGCATGACCCTTGGTATGTTTCCATAAGGTCTTCTCCTAAATGTGTCATTCTTTGGTTCATACTTTGGTTCATACATGTATTCCACACATCCATAAGTTCTAACAAAGAGGTTGTGTAGGAACCACATATGTTTTTCGGCCCTTTGGTACATAATGTTGTTTGAAATGATTCTTGTTGTTAGAAACATTTGCATAACCATAGGTGTCTTTGTCTGTTAGAGCAGCACCCAGTAATATGAAGTCTCGCCGAGGTCTTGTGTAAGTCCTCTCACGATTCCCATTGTCTAGGTTTTACCCTAGTAGTATGGTTATACTTACTATTTCTAGCATTAGATGCAGAATATTCCAATCATTATCGCAGGAACAATCTACCTTTCCCCGAGATAAGTATCCCTTGAATGATCAACATTTTTGGATTTAGGATTCTTATCCTTGGAATATTTCTGTTTCTTTCCTTCGTGGTCCAAACAGACTTAGTAGTAGGTCCGCTATCAACAGCTTAGAAGGCACAAAGAAATCCTATTTTTAGATTTATTCATTTTATTAGAGTCGTTGACTTCTTAGTCTTCGATTTTGCTTTTTGAAGCATTCTCATTTGGTTTCTTCGCTTCAAAGAACCTTATCGAGAGTTGGATCTAGGTGTACAAACTTAGGACCACCTCGAACTAAGTTCAAAGTGACCTTCACTGGATCCACTCTTGTTAGATTGTCGAGTTCCAAATCCAAGCCCTGTTCTATCACCATAAGGCTTTCTGTGTTTGTATGCAGATTGGAACAAGATGGTTCAAATAGATTCGAGGGTCTGCTGGATATTCAGCAGACTTATGCTGATTCTGTCCAACATCCTTTTCCTTACCTTTGAGAACTCTTAATTCAGCTTTCAATCTTCCAACTTCCAATTCAAGAGCTTCTTTTTCAGCCTTCACAACCTCATAAACAGATTGTATTATCCTCGCTTGATTAAGGATGGCATCCAAAGTCTCATTGTTGTCGAATTTCTAGGATTTGAACCACAAGTTGATTCACAATCACTTCCAAAGCAGGAGTGTTTATAGATACAAATGTTGTATACCTCCTCGGTTTCATCCATATTGGCCATCAAAGCATAATCCTCCATATCAAAGAACAAAGGTCTTCGTGTCATCCGATTCATTTCCTTTTCGATTCCACTTCATATCCTCGATTCATCTTCAAAGAACCATAGCCTTCTTGCCATGTCTTCTTTGTTGACTCTTGGTCTTCGTGAGGTCCGACAATCAGTCTAAAATGTCCAGGCTTCTTACGCTTGAAGCAAAGATAATCAGTTCCTTGCCTTGTTTCAACTCAGACAATCAGTCCAAGTGTCTGGTTTCTTTGCAATGAAAGCATAGATAGTCATTATCTTTCTTTGGTTCTTCTTTCCTTCTTTCAAGAGGCCTCTTTGTGAAATTTCTTGTAGGGGCCTTTCCGGTCTTCATCATTCTCGATTTTCTTGCTCAAGAGGGCAATTTGCTCTTGCATTTCATCTAGCATATCATCCTCGCCCTCCCGATGTTTCTTCATGATGTGAAGCAGCCAATGCAAGTGGTCTTTGGCTCTTCCTTTCGCCAGCACTAACTTCTTGCTAAATTCATAGGCCTTAAGATCGAGAAAACAATTTGAAGGTGTCTTCTTCATGCAACTTTCTCATTTCTTCAATTGCAATACCTTCATTTTCCAAACATCTCTTGCAGTGTAAAGCTTCCAAGATTTTGGTGTTTACTTCCTCTTTGAATAACTTACACTCAAAGCAGGTAAGTTCATCTAGATTGCATTGAACTGACTCCATTTGCTCAATGGTTTCATTTGGCAAGCATTTTGAACTTTTGGAACCTCTTTCCGCTACACCGATTTTGTTCTTCTTTATTGCATCTGCCTTCACAGATTAAGTGAATCTTGTCCCAAAGTTCCTTTGCGCCTTGCAATCTTTGACCTTCATGTACATATTGCTATCCAAGGTTACGTAAATGATATCAATAGCAATGTTGTTGAGGTTTGCTCTTTCTGCCTTCTCGCATTCCATTCTCTCTTTTGGTTTAGGAATATACTCGATTCTGTCACCCATCAGCATCGCCTTTGTAATCTCCAAGTGGTCCTTTGATTAGTACATCCATCATCTCATCATGGGTAGCAGCAAGATATGCCTGCATTCGACATTTATACTCATCAAATCTATCAAGAGAACACATCAACATAGTTCTAGCATACTTGTGTATTGTCCATGATGCAAGTCTTGAAAATCAAGAATTTGAAAGAAAGTTTTAAAGAATTTTCACAAGCACAACAAGTAGGATTCCTTGCAATGTATACTCGCTCCGATACCAATTGTTGGTCCCTTGAAAAGGCTTTGGTTAAGTTTAGTATGGGGGTGAATAAACATAACACTTAAAACTTTGGAGTTAACAAATTCTGCAACTTCAAGTAGCTTTTGTCGATACTTCAGAGTCTCTGCCGAGACCTCGTAGCCTGGCCGATAAAAAATGAGTGTCATCGATAGTTTAGTTTGATGAATTTGTGCAAATGGAATAGTATCAAAATTAAGCCTTGTTACTTGTTGTTAAATATGATACTAAGTATTGGATACTCAAGAGTGCAAAAGTGTGATTTGATTTGCTAGATTCAAAGAGTTGATATGGATAAAACTAAATGCGAGAATTTAAATGCGATAAGTAAATAGAGAGATTTTTATAGTGGTTCCAGGTGATGTAATCCTCGCACGCCCACTCTTCTCCTGTGATGTTGGAGGAAATTCACTAGTGATCTTTGAGTTATCTCGTTACAAAGAATCCTAGGTTGCTTGTCCTTCACCAATAACTATGGCTTCACAAATCTGAAAATCGGGAACAGTAGAATTGTCTGCTCCCGAGTCTTCCATCGGGCCTTGAAGGGTAGAATTGCCTCTTCACCAGCCTCCACCACAAACCAACAATCTTTCACACCCAACAGATGCTTCACTTGTTTCAAGAGGTTCTTTATAAAATAAAGAATGAATCAAATAAATGATTCATTGCAAAGCAGCTTGATTAGGATGATATAATCAAGAGCTTGCGCCTTCAAGTGTGTATGCTTGATGCAGTTTGAACACGTAATGCACTTGAAGAAAATAGCTAGATCAAGAAACCTTAAGCTCAGTAAGTTCAAAGCAGGTGTTTTTTTCAATTCAATGATTGTCACTTAAAGTTTATCCCAAAAATTCATCATCTTTTTGTTGAGTTGAAAGTCTTCTATTTATAGGTAGGAATGCATGTGACTTGCATTTGAAATTCAAATGTGACCGTTCCTTGTATTTGTCCCATCTCAGACCGCATTCTCGTCACTATTCATAGGATCGACATCGTCAGATTACTTTTGACAAGGCAAATGGCCCACCCTTTGACTTGTATCCAATGGATAAAAATATGGATCATCCCAACGCCTTTTAATCTCACCTTTGATTTTCTTGATAAGTCGAGGTAGTTGGTCGTTTCTTATCCATGTAACTTTCTAATAATCTTGAATTAATCGAGGTATATATCAAAGAGTTCATCATCGTTTATAATACCAATCGATCTCTTGAACATCATATTTTTGTCTCAGTAAAATATGATGCAAATTGATTCCTTTATCCAACTTTTATTTGTGAAGTTAGATTACATCATTTTAAATATAACTAAGTTCCAAACATCATCCAACTTATGGAACTTAGACCTTTCTACACAAGGTATATGTAATCGCTTTAGGTCATCACAGACTTGCCTAAATTTCGATTCCATATCCTTGACTTTAACTACTAAGTTTGATCCCTTAGCCTTCATTAATCGAGCTTGAACCCTCGCTTTCGGTCTTGATCTTCAAAGAGTTCCAGCACTCGCCCATCGACCTATCTACCCCATCGACCTAAACTAGTCTCACGATAAACAATCAAAGAGCCTTTTACAAATGCTTGTTTGATCAAACCTATTTATGAATCAAACTCTAATAAACCTATACATTTTATCCGGACATCTTTTGCCTTTGCACTATAATTGGCTAGTATGGCACTCATCATCAAAACTAAGAAATAAGTCCAATTGAGTTTAGTTTACTCAAACAAGGTTTACAACTTTTTATATATAATTGTACAATAGATTTAACTTAAAACGGGGGTTTACAAATTTTTGTATATAATTGTAGTAGAGTTTACTCAAATCGGGGGTTTACAACTTTTTGTACATAATTGTAAGAGAGTTTACACAAAACGGGGGTCTACAACTTTTTGTATATAATGGAATAGTAGAGTTTACTCAAAATAGGGGTTTAGATCTTTTTGTATATAATTGTTGTAGAATTTACTCGAAACGGGGGTTTACAACTTTTTTATATAATTGTATAATAGAGTTTACTCAAACGGTGGTTTACAACTTTTTGTATATAATTGTTTAGTACAGTTTACTCAAAACATGGGTTTAGAACTTTTTGTATATAATTGTAGTAGAGTTTACTCAAAATGGGGGTTCACAACTTGTTGTATATAATTGTAGTCGAGTTTACTCAAAACAGGGTTTACAACCTTTGGTATATAAAATTATAATAGACTTTACACAAAATAGAGGATTACAAACTTTTTGTGTATAATTATAGTAGGGTTTACAAATTTTTGTATATAATTGTAGTAAAATTTACTTGTAATGGGGTTTACAACTTTTTGAATATAATTGTATAATAGATTTTACTCAAAATGGGGGTTTACAACTTTTTGTATATAATTGTAGTAGAGTTTACTCAAACGGGGGTTTACCACTTTTTGTATATAATTGTACAGTAGAGTTTAGTCAAAATAGGGGTTTACAACTTGTTGTATATAATTGTAGTCGAGTTTACTCAAAACAGGGGTTTACAACTTTTGTATATAAAATTATAGTAGAGTTTACTCAAAGTAGGGGTTTACAACATTTTGTATATAATTGTAGTAGAGTTTATTCAAAACGGCAGTATACAACTTTTTGTATATAATTGTACAGTAGATTTGACTCAAAATGGGGCTTTACAACTTTTTGTATATAATTGTAGTAGAGTTTACTCAAAACAGGGGTTTACAACTTTTTGTATATAATTGTAAGAGATTTTACACAAAACGGGGGTCTACAACTTTTTGTATATAATGGATTAATAGAGTTTACTAAAAAAAGGGGTTTAGATCTTTTTTATGCTTTACAACTTTTTTTATATAATTGTATCTTAGAGTTTACTCGAAACAGGGGTTTACAACCTTTTGTATCTTAGAGTTTACTCAAAACGGGGGTTTACAACTTTTTGAATATCATTGTATTAGATTTTACTCAAAACGGGGGTTTACAACTTTTTTATTTAATTGTATAATAGACTTTACTCAAAATAGAGGTTTACAAGTTTTTGTTTATAAAATTATAGTAGTGTTTACTCAAAACGGGGGTTTACAACTTTTTGTATATAATTTTAGTAAATGGTGTTTATAACTTTTTGTATATAATTGTACATTAGAGTTAACTCGAAACTGGTGTTTACAACTTTTTGTATATAATTGTATTAGAGTTTACTCAAAACGGGGGTTTACAACTTTTTGTATACGATTGTTGTAGAGTTTACTCAAACCGGGGGTTTACAACTTTTTTTTGTATATAATTGCAGTGTTTACTCAAAACGGGGGTTTACAACTTTTTGTATATAATTGTAGCAGAGTTAACTCGAAACGGGGGTTTACAACTTTTTGTACATAAAATTATAGCAGAGTTTACTCAAAATAGGGGTCTACAACTTTTTGTATATAATTGTAGTAAAGTTTACTCAAAATGGGGGTTTACAACTTTTTGTATATAATTGTATCGTAGATTTTACTCAAAATGAGGGGTTACAACTATTTGTATATAATTACAGTAGAGTTTACTCAAAACGGGGGTTTACAACTTTTTGTACATTCTTGTATAACAGAGTTTACTTGAAACGGGAGTTTACAACTTTTTGTATATAAAATTATAGCAGAGTTTACTCGAAAAATAGGGGTTTATAAATATTTGTATAGAATTTTAGTAAAGTTCACTCGAAATGGGGGCTTACAATTTTTTGTATATAATTGTATAGTAGATTTTCCTCAAAATGGGGGTTTACAACTCTATGTATATAATTTAGTAGAGTTTACTCAAACGGGGGTTTACAACTTTTTGTATATAATTGCATTGTAGAGTTTACTCAAAACAGGGGTTTACAACTTGTATATAATTGTAGTTGAGTTTACTCAAAACGGGGGTATACAACTTCTTGTATATAATCGTATAGTAGAGTTTACTCAAAACGGGGGTTTACAACTTTTTGTATATAAAATTATAGTAGATTTTACTCAGAATAGGGGTTTACGACGTTTTGTATGTAATTGTAGTAGAGTTTACTCAATACAGTGGTTTACTACTGTTTGTATATAATTAGTAGATTTGACTCAAAACGGGGGTTTACAACTTTTTATATATAATTGTAGTAGAATTTACTCAAAATGGGGGTTTATAACTTTTTTTATATATGGTATAGTAGAGTTGACTCAAAATAGGGGTTTAGAACTTTTTGTATATAATTGTTGCAGAATTTACTCGAAACGGGGTTTTACAACTTTTTGTATATAATTGTATCGTACAGTTTACTCGAAACCGGTGTTTACAACTTTTTGTATATAATTTTAGTAATGTTTACGCAAAACGGGGGTGTACAACTTCTTGTATATCATTGTATTAGAGTTTACTCAAAACGGGGGTTTACAACTTTTTTATATAATTGCATAGTAGAGTTTAATCAAAACGGGGGTTTAAAACATTTTGAATAAAATATTATAGTAGTGTTTACTCAAAATGGGTGTGTACAACTTTTTTTATATAATTGTATTTGAGTTTACACAAAACGGGGGTTTACAACTTATTTTTTATAATTGTAGTCGTGTTTACTTGAAACAGGGGTATACAACTTCTTGCATATAATCGTATAGTAGAGTTTACTCAAAACGGGGGTTTACAACTTTTTGTATATAAAATTATAGTTGAGTTTACTCAAAATAGAGGTTTACAATGTTTTCTATATAATTGTAGTAGAGTTCACTCAAAACGGTGGTTTACGACTTTTTGTATATAATTGTATAGTAGATACTGATTGTAACGGGTTTTACAACTTTTTGTATATAATTGTTGTAGAGTTTACTCAAAATGGGGGTTTTCTACTTTTGTATATAATGGTATTGTAGAATTTACTCGAAACGGGGGTTTACAACTTTTTGTACATATTTGTAACGTATAGTATACTCGAAACAAGGGTTTACAACTTTTGGAATATAATTTTAGTAGAGTACACTCAAAACGGGGGTTTACAACTTTTTATGTATCATTGTATTATAGTTTTCTCAAAACGGGGGTTTACAACTTTTTTATATAATTGTATAGTAGAGTTTACTCAAAACGTGGGTTTAGAACTTTTTGTATATAAAATTACAGTTGTGTTTACTCAAAACAGGGGTTTACAACTTTTTGTTTATAATTTTAGTAAAGCTTACTCAAAACGGGTGTTTACAAATTTTTGTATATAATTATATTAGAGTTTACTCAAAACGGGGGTTTACAACATTTTGTATATGATTGTAGCAGAGTTTACTCAAACAGGGGGCTTACAACTTTTTGTATATCATTGTAATAGACTTCACTCAAATAGGGGGTTTACAACTTTTTATATATAATTGTATAGCAGAGTTTACTCAAAATGGGGGTTTACAACTTTTTGTATATAATTGTAATAAAGTTTACTCAAAATAGGGGTTTACAACTTTTTGTATATAATTGTACAGTAGATTTTACTCAAAACGGGGGTTTACAACTTTTTGAACATAATTATATAGCAAAGTTTACTTGAAACGGGGGTTTACAACTTTTTGTATATAAAATTATAGCAGAGTTTACTCGAAAACAGGGGTTTACAACTTGTTGTATATAATTGTAGTCGAGTTTACTCAAAATAAGGGTTTACAACTTTTTGTATATAAAATTATAGTAGAGTTTACTCAAAATAGGGGTTCACAACCTTTTTTATATAATTGTAGTAGAGTTTATTCAAAACGGCGGTTTACAACTTTTTGTATATAATTGTACAGTAGATTTGACTCAAAACGGGGGTTTACAACTTTTTGTATATAATAGTAGTAGAGTTTACACAAAACGGGGGTTTACAACTTTTTGTATATAATTGTAAGAGAGTTTACACAAAATGGAGGTCTACAACTTTTTGGATATAATAGTATAGTAGCGTTTACTCAAAATAGGGGTTTAGATCTTTTTGTATATAATTGTTGTAGAATTTACTTGAAATGTGGGTTTACAACTTTTTGTATATAATTGTATCGTAGAGTTTACTCAAAACAGGGGTTTACAACCTTTTGTATATAGTTTTAGTAGAGTTTACACAAAACGGGTGTTTATAACTTTTTGAATATCATTGTATTAGAGCTTACTCAAAATAGGGGTTTACAACTTTTTTATATAATTGTATAGTAGAGTTTACTCAAAACGGGGGTTTACAACTTTTTGTATATAAAATTATAGTAGTGTTTACTCAAAACGGGGGTTTACAACTTTGTATATAATTTTAGTAGAGCTTAATCAAAAAGGGTGTTTACAACTTTTTCTGTATAATTGTATTAGAGTTTACTCAAAACGGAGGTTCACAACTTTTTGTATATGATTGTAGTAGAGTTCACTCAAACCGGGGGTTTACAACTTTTTTGTATATAATTGTAGTAGAGTTTACTCAAAACGGAGATTTACAACTTTTTGAATATAATTGTTCATCAACGTTAACTCGAAACGGTGGTTTACAACTTTTTGTATATAAAATTATAGCAGAGTTTACTAAATATGGGGGTTTACAACTTTTTGTATATCATTTTATTAGTGTTTACTCAAAACGGGGGTTTACAACATTTTTATATAATTGTATAGTAGAATTTACTCAAAACGGGGGTTTAAAACTTTTTTTGTATAAAATTATAGTAATGTTTATACAAAACGGAGATTTACAACTTTTTGTATATAATTTTAGTAGAGTTTACTCAAAAAGGGTGTTTATAACTTTTTATATAAAATTTTATTAGAGTTTACTCAAAATGGGGGTTTACAACATTTTTTATATGATTGTAGTAGAGTTTACTCAAACCGGGGGTTTACAACTTTTTTGTATATAATTGCAGTGTTTACTCAAAATGGGGGTTTACAACATTTTTGTATATAATTATAGTAGAGTTTACTCGAAACGGGGGTTTACAACTTTTTGTGTATAATTGTACAGCCGAGTTAACTCGAAATGGGGGTTTACAACTTTTTGTATATAAAATTATAGCAGAGTTTACTCAAAATAGGGGTTTACAACTTTTTGTATTTAATTGTAGTAAATTTTACTCAAAATGGGGGTTTACAACTTTTTGTATATAATTGTATATTAGATTTTACTCAAAACGGGGGGTTACAAATTTTTGTACATAATTATAGTAGAGTTTACTCAAAACAGGGGTTTACAACTTTTTGTACATAATTGTATAATAGAGTTTACTCGAAACGGGAGTTTGCTACTTTTTGTATATAAAGTTATAGTAGAGTTTACTCGAAAAATAGGGGTTTATAAAGATTTTTATAGAACTATAGTAAAGTTTACTCGAAATAGGAGTTTACAACTTTTTGTATTTAATTGTATAGTAGATTTTACTAAAAACGGGGGTTTACAACTCTTTGTATATAATTGTAGTAGAGTTTACTCAAACTGGGGTTTACAACTTTTTGTATATAATTGTATACTAGAGTTTACTACAACTTGTTGTATATAATTGTGGTCAAGTTTACTCAAAACGGGGGTATACAACTTCTTGTATATAATCGTATAGTACAGTTTACTCAAAACAGGGGTTTACAACTTTTTGTATATAAAATTATACTAGATTTTACTCAGAATAGGGGTTTACGACATTTTGTATGTAATTGTAGTATAGTTTACTCAAAACGGCGGTTTACTACTTTTTGTATATAATTAGTAGATTTGACTCAAAACCGGGGTTTACAACTTTTTATTTATAATTGTTGTAGAGTTTACTCAAAATTGGGGTTTATAACTTTTTTATATAATGGTATAGTAGAGTTTACTCAAAACAGGGTTTTAGAACTTTTTGTATATAATTGTTGTAGAATTTACTCGAAACTGGGATTTTCAACTTTTTGTATATAATTGTATCGTACAGTTTACTCGAAACGAGGGTTTACAACTTTTTGTATATAATTGTATCGTAAAGTTTACTCAAAACGGCGGTTTACAACTATTTTATATAATTGTATAGTAGAGTTTAATCAAAACGGGGGTTTAAAATTTTTGAATATAAAATTGTAGTAGTGTTTACTTAAAACGGGTGTGTACAACTTTTTGTATATAATTGTATTAGAGTTTACAAAAAATGAGGTTTACAACATTTTGTATATAATTGTAGTGGAGTTTACTTAAAACAGGGGTTTACAACTTCTTGCATATAATTGTATAGTAGAGTTTACTCAAAACGGGGGTTTACAACTTTTTGTATATAAAATTATAGTCGAGTTTACTCAAAATAGAGGTTTACAACGTTTTGTATGTAATTGTAGTAGAGTTCACTCAAAACGGTAGTTTACGACTTTTTGTATATATTTGTATAGTAGATTTGACTCCAAACGGGGTTTTACAACTTTTTTGTATATAATTGTAGTAGAGTTTACTCAAAATAGGGGTTTACTACTTTCATATATAATGGTAAGGTGGAATTTACTCGAAACGGGGGTTTACAACTTTTTGTACAAATATGTAACGTAGAGTTTACTCGAAACAAGGGTTTACAACTTTTTGTATATAAATTTAGTAGTGTTTACTCAAAACATTGGTTTACAAATTTTCGTATATCTTTGTATTAGAGTTTACTCAAAACGGGGGTTTACAACTTTTTTATATAATTGTATAGTTGTGTTTACTCAAAACGGGGGTTTACAACATTTGGTATATGATTGTAGTAGTGTTTACTCAAACCGGGGGCTTACAACTTTTTGAATATCATCGTAGTAGAGTTTACTCAAATAGGGGGTTTACAACTTTTAATATATAATTGTATAGCAGAGTTTACTCGAAACGGGGGTTTACAACTTTTTGTATATAATTGTAGTAAAGTTTACTCAAAATGGGGGTTTACAACTTTTTGTATATAATTGTACAGTATATTTTACTCAAAATGGGGGTGTACAACTTTTTGAACATAATTATATAGCAGAGTTTACTTGAAACGGGGGTTTACAACTTTTTGTATATAAGATTATAGCAGAGTTTACCCTAAATTGGGGTTTACAAATTTTTGTATGTAATTGTAGTAAAATTTACACAAAATGGGGGTTTACAACTTTTTCTATATAATTGTATAATAGATTTTACTCGAAACATGGGTTTACAACTTTTTGTATATAATTGTAGTAGAGTTTACTCAAACGGGGGATTACAACTTTTTGTATATAATTGTACGATAGATTTTACTCAAAACGGGGGTTTACAATTTGTTTTATATAATTGTAGTCGATTTTACTCAAAACCGCGGTTTACAATTTTTTGTATATAAAATTATAGTAGAGTTTACCCAAAATAGGTGTTTACAACGTTTTGTATATAATTGTAGTAGAGTTTATTCAAAACGGCGGTTTACAACTTTTTGTATATAATAGTACAGTAGATTTGACTCAAAACGGGGATTTACAACTTTTTTATATAATTGTAGTAGAGTTTACTCACTACGGGGGTTTATAACTTTTTATACATAATTGTAGGAGAGTTTTCACAAAACGGGGGTCTACAACATTTTTTATATAATGGAATAGTGGAGTTTACTCAAAATAGGGGTTTAGATCTTTTTGTATATAATTGTTGTAGAATTTACTCGAAACAGGGGTTTAAAAATTTTCGTATATAATTGTATCGTAGAGTTTACTCGAAACAGGGGTTTACAACCTTTTGTATATAGTTTTAGTAGAGTTTAATCAAAACGGCAGTTTACAGCTTTTTGAATATCATTGTATTAAAGTTTACTTAAAACAGGGGTTTACAACTTTTTTTTATAATTGTATAGTAGAGTTTACTCAAAACGGGGGTTTACAACTTTTTGTAGATAAAATTATAGTAGTGTGTACTCAAAACGGACGTTTACAACTTTTTGTATATAATTTTAGTAGAGTTTACTCAAAAAGGGTGTTTACAACTTTCTGTATATAATTGTATTAGAGTTTACTCAAAACGGGGGTTTACAACTTTTTGTATATAATTGTAGTAGAGTTTACTCAAACTGGGGGTTTAAAAATTTTTTGTATATAATTGTAGTGTTTACTCAAAACGGAGGTTTACAACTTTTTATACAAATTTTTGTATATAATTAATTAGTATATTTTACTCAAAACGTGGGGTTACAACTTTTTGTATATAATTATAGTAGAGTTTAATCAAAACGGGTGTTTGCAACTTTTTGTACATAATTGTATAACAGAGTTTACTCGAAATGGGAGTTTACAACTTTTTGTATATAAAATTATAGCAGTGTTTACTCTTAAAATTGGGGTTATTTAAATATTTGTATAGAATTGTAGTAAAGTTTACTCGTAATATGGGTTTACAAATTTTTGTATATAAATTGTATAGTAGATTTTACTCAAAACAGGGGTTTACAACTCTTTGTATATAATTTTAGTAGAGTTTACTCAAACGGGGGTTTACAACTTTTTGTATATAATGGCATAGTAGAGTTTACTCAAAACGGGGGTATAGAACTTCTTATATATAATCGTATAGTAGAGTTTACTCAAAATGGGGGTTTACAACTTTTTGTGTATATAAAATTATAGTAGATTTTACTCAGAATAGGGGTTTACGGTGTATTGTATATTGTAGTAGAGTTACTCAAAACGGCGGTTTACTACTTTTTGTATGTAATTAGTAGATTTGACTCAAAACGGGGGTTTCTAACTTTTTATTTTTAATTGTAGTAGAGTTTACTCAAAATGGGGGTTTATAACCTTTTTTATATAATGGTATAGTAGAGTTTACTCAAAATAGGGGTTTAAAACTTTTTGTGTATAATGTTGTAGAATTTGATCGAAATAGGGTTTTACAACATTTTGTATATAATTGTATCGTACAGTTTACTCGAAACCGGGGTTAACAAATTTTGTATATAATTTTAGTAAATTTTACTCAAAACGGGGGTTTACAACTTCTAGTATATCATTGTATTAGAGTTTACTCAAAACGGGGGTTTACAACTTTTTTATATAATTGTGTAGTAGAGTTTAATCAAAACGGGGGTTTAAAACTTTTTGTATATAAAATTATAGTAGTGTTTACTCAAAACGGGTGTGTACAACTTTTTGTATATAATTTTATTAGAGTTTACACAAAATGGGGGTTTACAACTTTTGGTATATAATTGAAGTCGAGTTTACTAAAAACATGGGTTTACAACTTCTTGCATATAATCGTATAGTAGAGTTTACTCAAAACGGGGGTTTACAACTTTTTGTGTATAAAATTATAGTAGAGTTTACTCAAAATAGAGGTTTACAACGTTTTGTATATAATTGTAGTAGAGTTCACTCAAAACGGCGATTTACGACGTGTGTAAATAATTGTATAGTAGATTTGACTCAAAACGGGGTTTTACAACTTTTTGTATATAATTGTAGTAGAGTATACTCAAAACGGGGGTTTACTACTTTTGTATATAATGGTATTGTAGAATTTACTCGAAACGGGGGTTTACAATTTTTTGTTCATATTTGTAACATAGAGTTTACTCGAAACAAAGGTTTACAAATTTTTGTATATAATTTTAGTAGTGTTTACTCAAAATGGGGGTTTACAACTTTTCGTATATCATTGTATTAGAGTTTACTCAAAACGGGGGTTTACAACTTTTTTATATAATTGAATAGTAGAGTTTACTCAAAATGAGGGTTTAGAAATTTTTGTATATAAATTATAGTTGTGTTTACTCAAAATAGGGATTTACAACTTTTGTTTATAATTTTAGTAGAGCAAACTCAAGACGGGTGTTTACAAATTTTTGTATATAATTGTATTAGAGTTTACTCAAACGAGGGTTTACAACTTGTTGTATATAATTTGTACAGTAGAGTTTACTCAAAATGGGGGTTTACAACTTGTTGTATATAATTATAGTCGAGTTTACTCAAAACAGTGGTTTACAACTTTTTGTATATAAAATTATAGTAGAGTTTACTCAAAATAGGGGTTTACAATGTTTTGTATATAATTGTAGTAGAGGTTATTCAAAACGGCGGTTTACAACTTTTTGTATATAATTGTACAGTAGATTAGACTCAAAACGGGGGTTTACAACTTTTTGTATATAATTGTAGGAGTGTTTACACAAAACGGGGTCTACAACTTTTTGTATATATTGGAATAGTAGAGTTTACTCAAAATAGGGGTTTAGATCTTTTTGTATATAATTGTTGTCGAATTTACTCGAAATAGGGGTTTACAACTTTTTGTATACAATTGTATCGTAGAGTTTACTCGAAACTGGGTTTACAACCTTTTGTATATAGTTTTAGTAGAGTTTACACAAAATGGGGGTTTACAACTTTTTGAATATCATTGTATTAGAGTTTACTCAAAATGGGGGTTTACAACTTTTTTTTTAATTGTATAGTAGAGTTTACTCAAAACGGGGGTTTACAACTTTTTGTATATAAAATTATAGTAGTGTTTACTAAAAACCGGCGTTTACAACTTTTTGTATATAATTTTAGTAGAGTTTACTCAAAAAGGGTGTTTACAACTTTTTGTATATAATTGTATTAGAGTTTACTCAAAACGGGGGTTTACAACTTTTTGTATATGATTGTAGTAGAGTTTACTCAAACCGGGCGTTTACAAGTTTTTTGTATATAATTGTAGTAGATTTTACTCAAAACAGTGGTTTATAACTTTTTGTATATAATTGAACATCAGAGATAACTCGAAACGGGGGTTTACAACTTTTTGTATATAAAATTATAGTAGAGTTTACTCAAAATAGGGATTTACAACTTTTTGTAGATCATTGTATTAGTGTTTACTCAAAACGAGGGTTTACAACATTTTTATACAATTGTATAGTAAAGTTTACTCAAAAAGGGCGTTTACAACTTTTTGTTTATAATTGTATTAGAGTTTACTCAAAATGGGGGTTTACAAATTTTTATATATGATTGTAGTAGAGTTTACTCAAACCGGGTGTTTAAAACTTTTTTGTATATAATTGTAGTGTTTAATCAAAATGGGGGTTTACAACTTTTTGTATATTATTGTAGCAAAGTTAACTCGATACGGGGTTTATAAATTTTTGTATATAAAATTATAGCAGAGTTTAGCCAAAGTGGGGGTTTACAACTTTTTGTATATAATTGTAGTAAAGTTTACTCAAAATAGGGGTTTACAACTTTTTGTATATAATTGTATAGTATATTTTACTCAAAACGGGGTTACAAATTTTTGTATATAATTATAGTAGAGTTTATTCAAAACGGGGGTTTACAACTTTTTGTACATAATTGTATAACAGAGTTTACTCGAAATGGGAGTTTACTAGTTTTTGTATATAAAATTATAGCAGTGTTTACTCGAAAATTGAGGGTTTATAAATATTTGTATAGATTGTAGTAAAGTTTAATCGAAATAGGGGTTTACAACTTTTTGTATATAATTATATAGTAGATTTTACTCAAAACACGGGTTTACAACTCTTTGTATATAATTGTAGTAGACTTTACTCAAACGGGGGTTTAAAACTTTTTGTATATAATTGTATAGTAGAGTTTACTCAAAACGGGGGTTTACAACTTGTTGAATATAATTGTAGTCGAGTTTACTCAAAATGGGGGTATACAACTTCTTGTATATAATCGTATAGTAAAGTTTACTCAAAACGGGGGTTTACAACTTTTTGTATATAAAATTATAGTAGATTTTACTCAGAATAGGGGTTTACGATGTTTTATATGTAATTCTAGTAGAGTTTATTCAAAACAGCGGTTTACTACTTTTTGTATATAATTAGTATATTTGACTCAAAACGGGGGTTTACAACTTTTTATATTTAATTGTAGTAGAGTTTACTCAAAATGGGGGTTTATAACTTTTTATATATAATGGTATAGTAGAGTTTACTCAAAACAGGTGTTTGGAACTTTTTGTTTATAATTGTTGTATCGTACAGTTTACTTGAAACCGGGGTTTACAAATTTTTGTGTATAATTTTAGTAAATTTTACTCAAAATGGGGGTTTACAACTTTTTTATATAATTGTATAATAGAGTTTAATCAAAACGGGGGTTTAAAACTTTTTGTATATAAAATGATAGTAGTGTTTACTCAAAACGGGTGTGCACAACTTTTTGTATATAATTGTATTAGAGTTTACACAAAATGGGGGTTTACAACTTTTTGTATATAATTTTAGTCAAGTTTACTTATAACAGGGGTTTACACTTCTTGCATAAAATCGTATATTAGAGTTTACTCAAAATGGGGGGTTACATCTTTTTGTATATAAAATTATAGTAGAGTTTACTCAAAATAGAGGTTTACAACGTTTTGTATATAATTGTAGTAGAGTTCACTCAAAACGGCGGTTTACGACTTTTTGTATATAATTGTGTAGTAGATTTGACTCAAAACAGGGTTTTACAACTTTTTGTATATAATTGTTGTAGAGTTTACTCAAAACGGGGGTTTACTACTTTTGTATATAATGGTATTGAAGAATTTACTCGAAACAGGGGTTTACACCTTTTTGTACATATTTGTAACGTAGAGCTTACTGGAAACAAGGGTTTACATATTTTTGTATATAATTTAGTAGAGTTTACTCAAAACGGGGGTTTACAACTTTTTGTATATCATTGTATTAGAGTTTACCCAAAACGGGGGTTTACAACTTTTTTATATAAGTGTATAGTAGAGTTTACTCAAAACGGGGGTTTAGAACTTTTTGTATATAAAATTATAGTTGTGTTTACTCAAAATGAGGGTTTACAACTTTTTGTTTATAATTTTAGTAGCGCTTACTCAAAACGGGTGTTTACAAATTTTTGTATATAATTGTATTAGAGTTTACTCAAAACGGGGGTTTACAACATTCTGTATATGATAGTAGTAGAGTTTACTCAAACCGGGGGCTTACAACTTTTTGTATATCATTGTAGTAGAGTTTACTCAAATAGGGGGTTTATAACTTTTTTTATATAATTGTATAGCAGAGTTACTCGAAACATGGGTTTACAACTTTTTGTATAAAATTGTAGTAAAGTTTACTCAAAATAGGGATTTACAACTTTTTATATATAATTGTACAGTAGATTTTACTCAAAACGGGGGTTTACAACTTTTTGAACATAATTAGATGGCAGAGTTTACTTGAAACGGGGGTTACAACTTTTTGTATATAAATTTATAGCAGAGTTTTCTCGAAATTGGGGTTTACAAATTTTTGTATGTAATTGTAGTAAAATTTACTCAAAATGGGGGTTTACAACTTTTTGTATATAATTGTATAATAGATTTTACTCAAAACATTGGTTTTCAACTTTTTGTATATTATTGTAGTAGAGTTTACTCAAACGGGGGTTTACAACTTTTTGTATATAATTATTTAGTAGAGTTTACTCAAAACGGGGATTTACAACTTGTTGTATATAATTGTAGTCGAGTTTACTCAAAACAGGGGTTTACAACTTTTTGTATATAATTGTAATAGAGTTTACACAAAACGGGGGTCTATACCTTTTTGTATATAATGGAAAAGTAGAGTTTACTCAAAATTGGGGTTCAGATCTTTTTGTATATAATTGTTGTAGAATTTACTCAAAACGGGGGTTTACAACTTTTTGTATATAATTGTATCATAGAGTTTACTCGAAACATGGGTTTTCAACCTTTTGTATATAGATTTAGGATAGTTTACTCAAAAGAGGGGTTTACAACTTTTTGAAAATCATTGTATTAGAGTTTACTCAAAACGGGGGTTTACAACTTTTTTATATAAATGTATAGTAAAGTTTACTCAAAACAGGGGTTTACATCTTTATGTATATAAAATTATAGTAGTGTTTACTCAAAACGGGGGTTTACAACATTTTTTATATATTTTAGTAGATTTTACTCAAAAAGGTTGTTTACAACTTTTTGTATATAATTGTATTAGAGTTTACTCAAAATGAGGGTTTACAACTTTTTGTATATGAATGTAGTAGAGTTTACTCAAACCGGGGGTATACAACTTTTTTGTATATAATTGAAGTAGAGTTTACCCAAAACGGAGGTTTACAACTTTTTGTATATAATTGTACAGCTGAGTTAACTCAAAATGGGGGTTTACTACTTTCTGTATATAAAATTATAGTAGAGTTTACTCAAAATGGGGGTTTACAAATTTTTGTATATCAGTGTATTAGTGTTTACTCAAAACGGGGGTTTATAACATTTTTATATAATTGTATAGTAGAGTTACTCAAAACGGGGGTTTACAACTTTTTGAATATAAAATTATAGTAGTGTTTACACAAAACGGGGGTTTATAACTTTTTGTATATAATTTTAGTAGAATTTACTCCAAAAGGGTGTTTACAACTTTTTGTATATAATTGTATTAGAGTTTAATCAAAACGGGGGTTTACAACTTTTTGTATATGGTTGTAGTAGAGTTTACTCAAACCGGGGGTTAACAACGTTTTTTATGTAATTGTAGTAGAGTTTACTCAAAACGGGGGATTACAACTTTTTCTATATAATTGTAGCAGAGTTAACTCAAAACGGGGGTTTACAACTTTTTGTACATAAAATTAGAGCAGATTTTACTCAAAATGAGGGTTTACAACTTTTTGTATATAATTGTAGTAAAGTTTACTGAAAATAGGGGTTTACAACTTTTGGTATATAATTGTATAGTAGATTTTACTCAAAACGGGGGGTTACAACTTTTTGTATATAATTATAGTAGAGTTTACTCAAAACAGGGGTTTACAACTTTTGTACATAGTTGTATAACAGAGTTTACTCGAAACAGGAGTTTACAACTTTTTGTATATAAAATTATAGCAGAGTTTACTAAAAAAAATAGGGGTTTATAAATATTTGTATAGAATTGTAGTAAAGTTTACTCAAAATAGGGGTTTACAACTTTTTGTATATAATTTTATAGTAGATTTTACTCCAAACGGAGGTTTACAACTCTTTGTATAGAATTGTATTAGAGTTTACTCAAACGGGGATTTACAACTTTTTTTATATAATTGTATAGTAGAGTTTACTCAAAACGGGGGTTTACAACTTGTTGTATATAATTGTGGTCGAGTTTACTCAAAACGGGGGACTACAACTTCTTGTGTATAATCGTATAGTAGAGTTTACTCAAAACGGGGGATTACAACTTTTTGTATATAAAATTATTGTAGATTTTACTCAGAATAGGGGTTTACAACGTTTTGTATGTAATTGTAGTAGAGTTTACTCAAAACGGCGGTTTACTACTTTTGTATATAATTAGTAGATTTGACTAAAAACAGGGGTTTACAACTTTTTATATATAATTGTAGTTGGATTTACTCAAAATGGGGGTTTATAAATTTTTGTATATAATGGTATAGTAGAGTTTACTCATAACAGGGTTTTAGAACTTTTGTCTATAATTGTTGTAGAATTTACTCGAAACAGGGGTTTACAACTTTTCGTATATAATTGTATTTGTGATTTACTCGATCATGGGGTTTACAACTTTTTGTATATAATTTTTGTAGAGTTTACTCAAAACGGGGGTTTACAACTTTTTGTTTATCATTGTATTAGAGTTTACTCAAAACGGGGGTTTACAACTTTTTTATATAATTGTATAGTAGAGTATAATCAAAATGAGGGTTACAACTTTTTGTGTATAAAATTAGTAGTAGTGTTACTCAAAATGGGTGTGTACATATTTTTGTATTTATTGTATTAGAGTTTACACGAAACGGGGGTTTAATACTTTTTGTATATAATTGTAGTCGAGTTTACTCAAAACGGGGGTTTACAACTTCTTGCATATAATCGTATAGTAGAGTTTACTCAAAACGGGGGGGGGGGGGTTTACAACTTTTTGTATATAAAATTATAGTCGAGTTTACTCAAAATAGGGATTTACAACGTTTTGTATATAATTGTAGTAGAGTTTACTCAAAACGGCGGTTTACGACTTTTTGTAAATAATTGTATAGTAGATTTGACTCATAACGGGGGTTTACAACTTTTTGTATATAATTTTAATAGAGTTTTCACAAAACTGTGGTTTACAACTTTTTGTATATCATTGTATTAGAGTTTACTCAAAACATGGGTTTACAACTTTTTTATATAATTGTATAGAAGAGTTTACTCAAAATGGGGGTGTAGAACATTTTGTACATAAAATTATAGTAGTGTTTACTCAAAATGGGGTTTTACAACTTCTTCTTTATAATTTAGTAGAGCTTACTCAAAACGGGTGTTTACAAATTTTTGTATATAATTGTATTAGAGTTTGCTCAAAACGGGGGTCTACAACATTTTGTATATGATTGTAGTAGAGTTTACTCAAACCGGGGGTTTACTACTTTTTGTATATTATTGTAGTAGAGTTTAAACAACACGGGGAATACAACTTTTTATATACAATTGTATAGCAGAGTTTACTCGAAACGGGGGTTTACAACGTTTTGTATATAATTGTAGTAAATTTTACTAAAAAATAGGGGTTTACAACTTTTTGTATATAGTTGTACAGTAGAATATACTCAAAACGTGGGTTTACAAGTTTTTGAACATAATTATATAGCATAATTTACATGAAACAGGGGTTTACAACTTTCTGTATATAAAATTATAGGAGAGTTTACTCGAAATGGGGGATTAAAATTTTTGTATATAATTGTAGTAAAATTAACTCAAAATGTGGGTTTACGACTTTTTGTATATAATTGTTTAGTAGATTTTACTCAAAACGGTGGTTTACAACTTTTTGTATATAATTGTAGTAGTGTTTACTCAAACAGGGGTTTACAACTTTTTGTATATAATTGTACAGTAGTGTTTACTCAAAACGGGGGTTTACAACTTGTTGTATATAATTGTAGTCGAGTTTACTCAAAACAGGGGTTTATAACTTTTTGTATATAAAATTATAGTACAGTTTACTCAAAATAGGGGTTTATGGACAGTAGATTTGACTCAAAACGGGGGTTTACAAGTTTTTGTATATAATTGTAGTAGAGTTTAATCAAAACAGGGGTTTACAACTTTTTGTAAAAAATTGTAATAGAGTTTACACAAAATGGGGGTCTCCAACTTTTTGTATATAATGGTATAGTAGAGTTTACACAAAATAGAAGTTTAGATCTTTCTGTATATAATTGTTGTAGAATTTACTCAAAACGGGGGTTTACAACTTTTTGTATATAATTGTATCGTAGAGTTTACTCGAAACAGGGGTTTACAACCTTTTGTATATGGTTTTAGTAGAGTTTACTCAAAACGGGAGTTTACAACTTTTTTATATAATTGTATAGTAGAGTTTACTCAAAACGGTGGGTTTACAACTTTTTGTATATAAAATTGTAGTAGTGTTTACTCAAAATGGGTGTTTACAAATTTTTGTATATAATTGTATTAGAGTTTACTCAAAACGGGGGTTTACAGCTTTTTGTATATGATTGTAGTAGAGTTTACTCAAACGGGGGGTTTACAACTTTTTTGTCTATAATTGTAGTAGAGTTTACTCAAAACGGGGGTTTACAACTTTTTGTATATAATTGTACAGCAGAGTTAACTCGAAACGGGGGTTTACAACTCTTTGTATTTAAAATTAAAGTAGACTTTACGGAAAATAGGGGTTTACAACTTTTTGTATAACATTGTATTAGTGTTTACTCAAAACGGGGGTTTACAACATTTTTATATAATTGTATAGCAGAGTTTACTCAAAACAGGGGTTTACAACTTTTTGTATATAAAATTATAGTAGTGTTTACTCAAAAAGGTTGTTTACAAATTTTTGTATATAATTGTATTAGAGTATACTCAAAACAGGGGCTTACAACTTTTTATATATGATTGTAGTAGAGTTTACTCAAACCGGGGGTTTACAACTTTTTTGTATATAATTGTAGTAGTGTTTAGTCAAAACAGGGGTTTACAACTTTTTATATATAATTGTATAGCATAGTTATCTCGAAACGGGGTTTTACAACTTTTTGTATATAAAATTATAGCAGAGTTTACTCAAAATGGGGGTTTGCAACTTTTTGTGTATCATTGTAGTAAAGTTTACTCAAAACAGGGGTTTACAACTTTTTGTACATGATTCTATAGCAGAGTTTACACGAAACGGGGGTTTACAACTTTTTGAATATAAAATTATAGCAGAGTTTACTCGAAATGTGGGTTTACAAATTTTTGTATATAATTGTAGTAAATTTTACTCTAAATTGGGGTTTACAACTTTTTGTATATAATTGTATTGTAGATTTTACTCAAAACGGGGGGTTTACAACTTTTTGTATAATTGTAGTAGAGTTTACTCAAACAGGGGTTTACTACTTCTTGTATATAATTGTATAGTAGAGTTAACTCTAAGCGGGGGTATACAACTTGTTGTATATAATTGTAGTCGAGTTTACTCAAAACGGGGGTTTACAACATTTTCAAATAATTGTATAGTAGAGTTTTCTCTAAATAGGGGTTTACAACTTTTTGTATATAAAATTACAGTAGTGTTCACTCAAAACGGGGGTTTACAACTTTTTGTATGTAATTTTAGCAGAGTTTACTCAAAAGGGGTGTTTACAACTTTTTGTATACAATTGGATTAGAGTTTACTCAAAACGTGGGTTTACAACTTTTTGTATATGATTATTGTAGAGTTTACCCAAAACCAGGGGTTTACAACTTTTTTGTATCTAATTGTTGTAGAGTTTAGTCAAAATGGGGGTTTACAACTTTTTGTATATAATTGTATAGCAGAGTTTACTCGAAACGGGGGTTTACAACTTTTTGTATATAATTGTACAGCAGAGTTAACTCGAAACGGGGGTTTACAACTCTTTGTATTCAAAATTAAAGTAGACTTTACGGAAAATAGGGGTTTACAACTTTTTGTATAACATTGTATTAGTGTTTACTCAAAACGGGGGTTTACAACATTTTTATATAATTGTATAGCAGAGTTTACTCAAAACAGGGGTTTACAACTTTTTGTATATAAAATTATAGTAGTGTTTACTCAAAAAGGGTGTTTACAAATTTTTGTATATAATTGTATTAAAGTATACTCAAAACAGGGGCTTACAACTTTTTATATATGATTGTAGTAGAGTTTACTCAAACCGGGGGTTTACAACTTTTTTGTATATAATTGTAGTAGTGTTTAGTCAAAACAGGGGTTTACAACTTTTTATATATAATTGTATAGCATAGTTATCTCGAAACGGGGTTTTACAACTTTTTGTATATAAAATTATAGCAGAGTTTACTCAAAATGGGGGTTTGCAACTTTTTGTGTATCATTGTAGTAAAGTTTACTCAAAACAGGGGTTTACAACTTTTTGTACATGATTCTATAGCAGAGTTTACACGAAACGGGGGTTTACAACTTTTTGAATATAAAATTATAGCAGAGTTTACTCGAAATGTGGGTTTACAAATTTTTGTATATAAATGTAGTAAATTTTACTCAAAATTGGGGTTTACAACTTTTTGTATATAATTGTATTGTAGATTTTACTCAAAACGGGGGGTTTACAACTTTTTGTATAATTGTAGTAGAGTTTACTCAAACAGGGGTTTACTACTTCTTGTATATAATTGTATAGTAGAGTTAACTCTAAGCGGGGGCATACAACTTGTTGTATATAATTGTAGTCGAGTTTACTCAAAACGGGGGTTTCCAACTTCTTGTATATAATCGTATAGTAGAGTTTACTCAAAACGGGGGTTTACAATATTTTCATATAATTGTATAGTAGAGTTTTCTCTAAATAGGGGTTTACAACTTTTTGTATATAAAATTACAGTAGTGTTCACTCAAAACGGGGGTTTACAACTTTTTGTATGTAATTTTAGCAGAGTTTACTCAAAAGGGGTGTTTACAACTTTTTGTATACAATTGGATTAGAGTTTACTCAAAACGTGGGTTTACAACTTTTTGTATATGATTATTGTAGAGTTTACCCAAAACCAGGGGTTTACAACTTTTTTGTATCTAATTGTTGTAGAGTTTAGTCAAAATGGGGGTTTACAACTTTTTGTATATAATTGTATAGAAGAGTTTACTCGAAACGGGGGTTTACAACTTTTAGTATATAATTGTACAGCAGAGTTAACTCGAAACGGGGGTTTACAACTCTTTGTATTCAAAATTAAAGTAGAGTTTACGGAAAATAGGGGTTTACAACTTTTTGTATAACATTGTATTAGTGTTTACTCAAAACGGGGGTTTACAACATTTTTATATAATTGTATAGCAGAGTTTACTCAAAACAGGGGTTTACAACTTTTTGTATATAAAATTATTGTAGTGTTTACTCAAAAAGGGTGTTTACAAATTTTTGTATATAATTGTATTAGAGTATACTCAAAACAGGGGCTTACAACTTTTTATAAATGATTGTAGTAGAGTTTACTCAAACCGGGGGTTTACAACTTTTTTGTATATAATTGTAGTAGAGTTTAGTCAAAACAGGGGTTTACAACTTTTTATATATAATTGTATAGCATAGTTATCTCGAAACGGGGTTTTACAACTTTTTGTATATAAAATTATAGCAGAGTTTACTCAAAATGGGGGTTTGCAACTTTTTGTGTATCATTGTAGTAAAGTTTACTCAAAACAGGGGTTTACAACTTTTTGTACATGATTATATAGCAGAGTTTACACGAAACGGGGGTTTACAACTTTTTGAATATAAAATTATAGCAGAGTTTACTCGAAATGTGGGTTTACAATTTTTTGTATATAATTGTAGTAAATTTTACTCAAAATTGGGGTTTACAACTTTTTGTATATAATTGTATTGTAGATTTTACTCAAAACGGGGGGTTTCAACTTTTTGTATAATTGTAGTAGAGTTTACTCAAACAGGGGTTTACTACTTCTTGTATATAATTGTATAGTAGAGTTTACTCTAAGCGGGGGTATACAACTTGTTGTATATAATTGTAGTCGAGTTTACTCAGAACGGGGGTTTACAACTTCTAGTATATAATCGTATAGTAGAGTTTACTCAAAACGGGGGTTTACAACATTTTCATATAATTGTATAGTAGAGTTTTCTCTAAATAGGGGTTTATGTTAAGGGTGATTTTATACGTTTTATAAGGATATATTTTATATCAATATTCCCCATATTCTTATGTTTTTCGTAGAATTCGAGCTTTTAATCGATTAATTGAGCAAATGACGTTTTGAATAGTTAAAATGCAAAATCGAGTAAATATCGTGGTTTTATTATCTATTTTGTATGGTTTTACGTTTTGCTCGGTTTTGTCATCTTTTAGGTGCACAAATGTGGAATGGAAGTGGTCTAAATGATGTTTGATTGAAGATTAAAGTGGAAAGAAAGAGATACAAGAGGATGAAGATGAAATAAAGCTTGGGAAAATCCTGAAAACGACTCGTAATACGACGTGCTAATCAAAAAGGCGTTTTCTGAAAAAGAGTCCTTAATGAAAGTTGTAGAGTTTTCCGAGAGCTTTTTTATGACATACGGATCATAATTTTTGGAGGTCTACAACTCAAGATATGAATTTTAGAAGTTTGAGTCCATATAGGAGAACGGGCGTCCGGACCCTAATTGCTTCAACCGACTTAAGAAGCTTTTCTTTCAGCCGACATACATATAAATCCTAATTAAATAAGGAATTATTCTAGCCGACATCAGTATTACTTATTTCAGCCTCCTTACTTCTTATATATACGCATGCATGTGAACCCTAATCCAATTATTCATACAACAATACATTATTCCAGCCGCCAAATATATCACAGCAGCGGCAATTCTGAGGAGTTCCAAGGCCGGTGACCCGAGCCTTGTGCTCGGGTGATCCGGGTTAGATTAGATGTAGTTTTCTTCCGTTTTTCGATTCATGGACTCAATCATGTACCAAACTACGTGAGTTTATTTATTTAATTTATTCAGTCCTTATTCGTTTTTTATGATCTTTAATTTATTTTGTATCGTTCTATGATTTTGATGCTATGATGTGAATTAGATCGAGAGATCTGTTTGCTATTGATACATTTACAACATACGGAAGTTGCGTAAACTAGATCACCATAGAAAGATAGGATTTTTAATCATTAATGATGACAAATTAATTGGTTAATTATCTAGGTTGTTAGATTCTAAAATACGAGAGTTAACCTGAGTCTACACCGAGTTTTGTTTGGTAAATCGATCTCAACATTCGGAAGATGAGAGATTGATAAATTGGACTCACTAAGGAATTAGGAATCCATAGCTTGAGATTAAATTCACTAAGGAATTAGGGATTTGTATCTCGTGTAAAGGTGAAACCACAATTTGAATTAAAATCATGAGATGAACTAAGATTGAAATCACTTGGTTTGTGCACTGTTTGATCCCATGTATCTTTAGTTTAGTTTAGGTTGTGTTATTTTATTTCGTAGGTTAGATTTATTTTAATTGCTCTTTCGTTTATTTTATTTGTTCTTTCGTTTATTCGTTTTTCCTAAGTAACAATTGAAAGGAATTAGTGAAATTAGATTCAACTTCCCAATTCCCTGTGGATCGACCCCTTACTCACTTCGCTCTACTATCAATTACCCGGTATTCGGCCGGTTAGGAGTTAGTTTTGCATGGTAGTTAGGGTTTATAAATTTTCTTTTGTTTAATGATGCAAAATCCCTCCAACAAAAGTGGCGCCGTTGCCAGGGAATCGGTGTTTTCGTTGAATCTAATTGAGTTAATTTTTTCCACTTTTGTTGGAGGGATTTTGCATCATTAAACAAAAGAAAATTTATAAACCCTAACTACCATGCAAAACTAACTCCTAACCGGCCGAATACCGGGTAATTGATAGTAGAGCGAAGTGAGTAAGTGGTCGATCCACAGGGAATTGGGATGTTGAATCTAATTTCACTAATTCCTTTCAATTGTTACTTAGGAAAAACGAATAAATGAAAGAACAAATAAAATAAACGAAAGAGAAATTAAAATAAATCTAACCTACTTAAATAAAATAACACAACCTAAACTAAACTAAAGATACATTGGATCAAGCAAAGGCACAAACCAAGTGATTTCAATCCTAGTTCATCTCATGATTTTAATTCAAATTGTGGTTTCACCTTTAAACGAGATACAAATCCCTAATTCCTTAGTGAATTTAATCTCAAGCTATGGATTCCTAATTCCTTAGTGAGTCCAATTTATCAATCTCTCATCTTCCGAATGTTGAGATCGATTTACCAAACAAAACTCGGTGTAGATTCAGGTTAACTCTCGTATTTTAGAATCTAAAAACCTAGATAATTAACCAATTAATTTGTCATCATTAATGATTAAAAATCCTATCTTTCTATGGTGATCTAGTTTACGCAACTTCCGTATGTTGTAAACGTATCAATAGCAAACTGATCTCTCGATCTAATTCACATCATAGCATCAAAATCATAGAACGATACAAAATAAATTAAAGATCATAAAAAATGAATAAGGACTGAATAAATTAAATAAATAAACTCACGTAGTTTGGTACATGATTGAATCCATGAATCGAAAAACGGAAGAAAACTACATCTAATCTAACCCGGATCACCCGAGCACAAGGCTCGGGTGACCGCCTTGAACTCCTCTCCGGAATTGCCATTTCTTGTGTGATATATTTGATAATTTGGAATAATGTATTGTTGTATGAATAATTGGATTAGGGTTCACATGCATGCGTATATATAAGTAAGTAAGAAGGTCAAATAAGTAATAATCGATGTCGGCTAGAATAATTCCTTATTTAATTAGGATTTATATGTATGTCGGCTGAAAGAAAAGCTTCTTAAGTCGGTTGAAGCAATTAGGGTCCGGACGCCCGTTCTCCTATATGGACTCAAACTTTTAAAATTCATATCTTGAGTTGTAGACCTCCAAAAATTATGATCCGTATGTCATAAAAAAGCTCTCGGAAAACTCTACAACTTTCATTAAGGACTCTTCTTCAGAGAACGCCTTTTTGATTAGCCCGTCGTATTACGAGTCGTTTTCGGGATTTTCCCAAGCTTTATTTCATCTTCATCCTCTTGTATCTCTTTCTTTCCACTTTAATCTTCAATCAAACATCATTTAGACCTCTTCCATTCCACATTTGTGCACCTAAAAGATGACAAAACCGAGCAAAACGTAAAACCATACAAAATAGATAATAAAACCACGATATTTACTCGATTTTGCATTTTAACTATTCAAAACGTCATTTGCTCAATTAATCGATTATAAGCTCGAATTCTACGAAATACATAAGAATATGGGGAATATTGATATAAAATATATCCTTATAAAACGTATAAAATCACCCTTAACAGTTTACAACTTTTTGTATATAAAATTACAGTAGTGTTCACTCAAAACGGGGGTTTACAACTTTTTGTATGTAATTTTAGTAGAGTTTACTCAAAAGGGGTGTTTACAACTTTTTGTATACAATTGGATTAGAGTTTACTCAAAACGTGGGTTTACAACTTTTTGTATATGATTATTGTAAAGTTTACTCAAAACCAGGGGTTTACAACTTTTTTGTATCTAATTGTTGTAGAGTTTAGTCAAAATGGGGGTTTACAACTTTTTGTATATAATTGTATAGCAGAGTTTACTCGAAACGGGGGTTTACAACTTGTTGTATATAATTGTAGTCGAGTTCACTCAAAACGGGGGTTTACAACTTCTTGTATATAATCGTATAGTAGAGTTTACTCAAAACTGGGGTTTACAACTTTTCGTATTTAAAATTATGGTAGATTTTACTCAAAATAGGGGTTTACAACGTTTTGTATATAATTGTAGTAGAGTTTAATCAATACGGAGGTTTACTACTTTTTGTATATAATTGTATAGTAGATTTGACTCAAAACGGGGGTTTACAACTTTTTGAATATAATTGTAGAAGAGTTTACTCAAAACGGGGGTTTACCACTTTTTGTGTATAGTGGTATAGTAGAGTTTACTAAAAATAGGGGTTTATAACTTTTTTGTATAATTGTCATAGAATTTACTCGAACCGGGGGTCTACAACTTTTTGTATATAATTGTATCGTAGAGTTTACTCGAAACAGGGGTTCACAACTTTTAGTGTATAATTTTAGTAGAGTTTCTCAAAACGGGGGTTTACAACTTTTTGTATATCATTGTTTTAGAGTTTACTCAAAACGGGGTTAACAATTTTTTATATAATTCTATAGTATTGTTTACTCAAAACGGGTTTAACAACTTTTTGTATATAAAATTATAGTAGTGTTTACTCAAAATGGGTGTGTACAACTTTTTGTATATAATTGTATAACAGTTTACACAAAACGGGCGTTTACAAGTTTTTGTATATAATTGTAGTCGAGTTTACTCAAAACGGGTGTTTACAACTTCTTGCATATAATCGTATAGTAGATTTTACTCATGATGGGGGTTTAAAACTTTTTGTATATAAAATTATAGTAGACTTTACTCAAAATAGGGGTTACAATGTTTTGTATATAATTGTAGTAGAGTTTACACAAAAAGGCGGTTTACGACTTCTTGTATATAATTGTATAGTAGATTTGACTGAAAATGGGGGTTTAAAACTTTTTGTATATAATTGTAGTAGATTTTACACAAAACGGGGGTTTACAACTTTTTGTATATAATTGTATAGTAGAATTTACTCAAAACAGGGGTTTAGAAGTTTTTGTATATAATTGTTGTAGAATTTACTCGAACGGGGGTTTACAACTTTTTGGATATAATGGTAACGTAGAGTTTACACGAAACAGGGGTTTACAACTTTTGGTATATAATTTTAATATATTTTACTCAAAACGGGGGTTTACAACATTTTGAACATCATTGATTTAGAGTTTACTCAAAACGGGGGTTTACAACTTTTTTATATAATTGTATAGCAGAGTTTACTCAAAACTGGGTTTACAACTTTTTGTATATAAAATTATGGCAGTTTTATACAAAATGGGTGTGTACAACTTTTTCTATATAATTGTATTAGAGTTTACACAAAACAGGGGTTTACAACTTTTTTGTATATAATTGTAGTCGAGTTTACACAAAACGGGTGTTTACAACTTCTTGCATATAATCGTATAGTAAAGTTTACTCAAATCGGGGGTTTACAACTTTTTGTATATAAAATTGTTGTAGAGTTTACTCAAAATAGGGATTTACAACGTTTTGTATACAATTGTAGTAGAGTTTTCTGGAAATGGAGGTTTATGACTTTTTGTATATAATTGTATAATAGATTTGACTCAAAACGGGGGTTTACAACTTTTTGTATATAATTGTAGTAGAGTTTACTCAAAACAGGGGTTTACAACTTCTTGTATATAACGGTATTGTAAAATTTACTCAAAACGGGGGTTTACAACTTTGTGTACATATTTGTATCGTAGAGTTTACACGAAACAGGGGTTTACAATTTTTTGTATATAATTTTAGTAGAGTTTACTCAAAATGGGGGTTTAAAACTTTTGTATATCATTGCATTAGAGTTTACTCAAAATAGGGGTTTACAACTTTTTTATATAATGGTATAGTAGAGTTACTCAAAACGGGGGTTTAGAACTTTTTGTATATAATATTATAGTAGTGTTTATTCAAAAAGGGGGTATACAACTTTTTGTATATAATTTTAGTAGAGCTCACACAAAATGGGTGTTTACAAATTTTTGTATATAATTGTATTAGAGTTTACTCAAAACGGGGGTTTATGAATTTTTCTATATGATTGTACTAGAGTTTACATACACCGGGGGTTTAGAACTTTTTGTATATAAAATTATAGTAGTGTTTATTCAAAAAGGGGGTATACAACTTTTTTGTATATAATTTTAGTAGAGCTCACACAAAACGGGTGTTTACAAATTTTTGTATATAATTGTATTAGAGTTTACTCAAAACGGGGGTTTATGAGTTTTTCTATATGATTGTACTAGAGTTTACATACACCGGGGGTTTAGAACTTTTTGTATATAAAATTATAGTAGTGTTTATTCAAAAAGGGGGTATACAACTTTTTTGTATATAATAGTAGTAGAGTTTACTCAAAACGGGGGTTCACAAATTTTTGTATATTATTGTAGTAGAGTTTACTCAAAACGGAGGTTTACAACTTTTTATATATAATTGTATAGCAGAGTTTACTCGAAACGGGGGTTCACAACTTTTTGTATATAATTGTAGTAAAGTTTACTCAAAATAGGGGTTTACAACTTTTTGTATATAGTTGTACAGTAGATTATGCTCAAAACGGGGGTTTACAACTTTTTGAACATAATTATATAGCAAAGTTTACTTGAAACGGGGGTTTACAACTTTTTGTATATAAAATTATAGCAGAGTTTACTCGAAATGGGATTTTACAAATTTTTGTATATAACGGTAGTAAAGTTTACTCAAAATGAGGTTTTACAACTTTTTGTAATTGTATAGTAGATTTTACTCAAAACGGGGGTTTACAAATTTTTGTATATCATTGTATTAGTGTTTACTCAAAACGGCGGTTTACAACATTTTTATATAATTTTATAGTAGAGTTTACTCAAAACAGGGGTTTACAACTTTTTGTATATAAAATTATAGTAGTGTTTACTCAAAACGGGGTTTACAACTTTTTGTATATAATTTTAGTATAGTTTACTCAAAAAGAGTGTTTACAACTTTTTGTATATAATTCTATTAGAGTTTACTCAAAATAGGGGTTTACAATTTTTTGTATTTGATTGTTGTAGAGTATACTCAAACCGGGGGTTTACAACCTTTTTTGTATATTAATGAAGTAGAGTTTACTCAAAATGGGGGTTTACAACTTTTTGTATATAATTGTATAGCAGAGTTTACTCGAACCAGGAGGTTTCAACTTTTTTTATATAATAGTAGAGATTACTCAAAACGGGGGTTAACAACTTTTTGTACATAATTGTATAGCATAGTTTACTCGAAACGGGGGTTTACAACTTTTTGTATATAAAATTATAGCAGAGTTTACTCGAAATGGGGGTTTACAAATATTTGTATATAATGGTAGTAAAGTTTACTCAAAATGGGGGTTTACAACTTTTTGTATATAATTGTATAGTAGATTTTACACAAAACTGGGGTTTACCACTTTTTGTATATAATTGTAGTAGAGTTTACTCAAACGGGGGTTTACAACTTTTTGTATATAACTGTACAGTAGAGAAACTCAAAACATGGGTGTACAATTTTTTGTATATAATTGTAGTCGCGTTTACTCAAACAGGGGTTTACAACTTCTTGTATATAAGCGTATAGTAGTGCTTACTCAAAATGGGGGTTTACAACTTTTTGTATATAATTGTTGTAGAGTTTACTCAAAACGGTGGTTTACTAATTTTTGTATATAAATGTATAGTTGTTTTGACTCAAAACAGGGGTTTACAACTTTTTGTATGTAATTGTAGTAGAGTTACTCAAAACAGGAGTTTACCACTTTTTGTGTTTAATGGTATAGTAGAGTTTACTCAAAACAGGGGTTTAGAACTCTTTTGTATAATTGCTGTAGAATTTACTCGAACCGGGGGTTCACAACTTTTTTTATATAATTGTATCGTAGAGTTTACTCGAAACAGGGGTTTACCACTTTTTGTGTATAATTTAGTAGAGTTTCTCAAAACGGGGGTTTACAACTTTTTGTATATCATTGTATTAGAGTTTACTCAAAATAGGGATTTTCAACATTTTTATATAATTGTATAGTAGAGTTTACTCAAAACGGGGGTTAACAACTTTTTGTATATGAAATTATAGTAGTGTATACTCAAAATGGGTGTGTACAACTTTTTGTATATAATTGTATTAGAGTTTACACAAAACAGGGATTTACAAGTTTTTGTATATAATTGTAGTCGAGTTTACTCAAAACGGGGGTTTACAATTTCTTGCATATAATCGTATAGTAGAGTTTACTCAAAACGGGGGTTTAAAACTTTTTGTATATAAAATTATAGTAGACTTTACTCAAAATGGGGGTTTACAACGTTTTGTATATAATCGTAGTCGAGTTTACTCAAAACGGTGGTTTACGACTTTTTGTATATAATTATATAGTAGATTTGACTCACACTGGGGGTTTACAACTTTTTGTATATAATTGTTGTAGAGTTACTCAAAACAGGGGTTTACCGCTTTTTGTGTATAATGGTATAGTAGAGTTTACTCAAAATAGGGGTTAGAACTTTTTTGTATAATTGCTATAGAATTTACTCGATCCGGGGGTTCACAACTTTTTGTATATAATTGTATCGTAGAGTTTACTCGAAACAGGGGTTTACAACTTTTTGTGTATAATTTAGTAGAGTTTCTCAAAACGGGGGTTTACAACTTTTTATATATTATTGTATTAGAGTTTACTCAAAATGGGGATTTACATGTTTTTTATATAATTGTATAGTAGAGTTTACTTAAAATGAGGGTTAACAACTTTTTGTATATAAAATTATAGTAGTGTATACTCAAAATGGGAGTGTTCCACTTTTTGTATATAATTGTATTAGAGTTTACACAAAACGGGGGTTTAGAACTTTTTGTCTATAATTGTTGTAGAATTTACTCGAAACAGGGGTTTACAACTTTTTGTAAATAATTGTAGTAAAGTTTACTCAAAATAGGGGTTTACAACTTTTTGTATATAATTGTAGTAAAGTTTACTCAAAATAGGGGTTTACAACTTTTTGTATATAGTTGTACAGTAGATTATACTCAAAACGGGGGTTTACAACTTTTTGAACATAATTATATAGCATAGTTTACTTCAAACAAGGGTTTACAACTTTCTGTATATAAAATTATAGGAAAGTTTACTCGAAATAGGGGTTTAAAATTTTTTGTATATAATTGTAGTAAAATTAACTCAAAATGGTGGTTTACGACTTTTTGTATATAATTGTATAGTAGATTTTACTCAAAACGGTGGTTTACAACTTTTTGTATATAATTGTAGTAGTGTTTACTCAAACAGTGGTTTACAACTTTTTTGTATATAATTGTACAGTAGTGTTTACTCAAAACGGGGGTTTACAACTTGTTGTATATAATTGTTGTCGAGTTTACTCAAAACAGGGGTTTATAACATTTTGTATATA
>JAOBSW010001190.1:0-84544 GCA_026214975.1 Gentiana macrophylla
AACTCTTTGGAAGAGTACATTCAGTGCCGGAACTAAATGCATCAGAAACTCAATCGAGGCTTGTTCATTTTCATTTAGTGTTATTAGATCAAGAATTTTCATTTAAAACTCATCTTGTGGCTTAAAACCACAATTTCCCCAAAAGTACAACATACTAAACATTCCTTTCTGCAATTAAACGATTTCTATCCCAAACCAAATACGTTTATCACCAAAATACTCATAAAAATAGCAGTAAAACTCAACTTAAACACACCAAGGCATATCACAACTCACTAACTACAACCTAACATGAATTTTAGCACCACACAACACAAAACTCATCAACACTCAACCCGACATTATAAAACTATGATTACTCATTAGGAAGAGTCTCTTACCTTAGTTCAAGTAATCTTGTAAGCAAAGCACCAAGAAATTGCTACAACTCTTGATCTCAAATCCCAAAACCTATTAAATCAACAAGAAACCCTAAAATCCAATTTTCTTGAAAATCCAGAAACGAAAAAAATGCTTTAAATAGAAGATTACATGGTTTATTTCTTGTAAAACTATTTTTAAAACAAACTACGCTCCAAGACGATCGTTTTGACTACTCATGGCTGTGAAACAGAGCTACGGATCGAAAGATATGAATTTTTGAAGAATCGAACTCGACGAATACAAAAAACTAAGGCTAAACTGAAAACTTACTTGTTTAAAAACGAAGAATATGGAAACGACCGTCTTCATCCAGTGATCAATTTTTTCTACTGTTGCATCTTGAAACGATGAACAGATTGGCCCTGCGATTGGAGTTTACGTTCTCCTTTTTTTCTAAATATCGCGTCGCTGCCTACGCCCTTTTTTGGCGTCGCCTCTCTCTCCTTTTTTTTCAGAATTTTTTTTGCCGTGTTTTGATTAATGAGAGATTAGATGACATTTTCCTTTTATATTTATTAATTAAATCCTTTTTAAATAATAACTAGATCCTTTAATTAAATTCATTTTAATTAATTCAAATAGGATAAATAGTAATTAGGTCATAGTGGATTTACCCAATTACTACTTTACCCTTTTCTGAAAAGTCGGGATGTTACATTCCTACCCCCTTAAGAGGAGTTTTCTCCTCGAAACTCGTACGTAAATGGGGTGTACTTGAACTCTGGACTTTGCAAAGCGTTTCATCTTCTAACTCTTACGGTATTCTTCTTCCATCTTCCCCACTCTTCTTCTTGTCTTGAGCCAACTTGAGGTTGTGACGATACACTTCAATCTTCTCGTTGGCTTGCTGTATCAGCTCTGGTCTTGTATTATTTCATTGCTTCATTTCATCCTAGAAAAATGGCATTCTACGCTTACTTTTGAGTAGGGCTTCAAAAGTGGCATATGGATATTGGCGTGGTAACTAGTGTTGTAGGAAACTCTTCTATCTTTAACTCCACGAAAGGTCATCAGTAGTACTGTTCCAACTTTTTGTATATCTTTGTTGGTCTAGGATGATTGCAACTGCTATCTTATGGCTTCATTTATCACGTCGACACAAACTTGTTGTAGAACTGCAATGATCCCAGGTAAATGACTTATGAGTCTCATTGGGATAGAGAACACGTATTTGCCATATTTTCCCTCCGACGATCTGATCCAATCCTTATGACAATAAGGGTTAGCTTGGAAAAAAAAAATAGTGTTTGAAGGTGACAAGTTGAGCACCAGGAAGACTAAACCATTTAGAATCAGAAAGAGGGCAGAATCACAACATGCAGGAGCTTTAGAGACAAAACGAGTACACCAAAAGGTCTCCGAATGAAATAAATGGAACTTGTCAAGGAAAATAAATAATCAAAGTCTTCGTTATTCAAATAGAGGTTATTTCAAGATTAAAAAGGAGATAGGGTTTTCCTCATGACAATGTAAGGGAAATCAAAAGTTCAAAAAAGTATGCGATAAACGAGCTTTCAAGTGAAGGGAAAAAGACACTTAAGAATTGTTGGATAAAGTTTGGCTTCGAATAATTAACTCAAACTTTCAAAGAAAGTGTGAAGATCATTGATGATCCAATTCAAAGTTTCAAGGTTCCACTACTTGAGAGGGTTAGTACAGTGCCGGGGAAATAAGGGCTCAAGGTTATTCCTCATGTGGGAAAAAGGGTTAAGACAAAATAGACTTTCAACTTGTATGACAAAACTGTAATGGAAAAGCCAAAATTGAAGAAGGAATTTTAAAAGGTGTATCTGGCGGTTCATAGCTCTAAATGGCCTGAAAGAGAGTTAAAACTAAAGGGTACAAGATACATTAATATGAATTGGAAATCAGAAGTTTAAGAATTCAAAAGTTGATTGGATAAATAGGTTCGGAAGGCACCTTGGCAAATAATAAACTGCTAAAAGGTTAAAGATAGGTAACTGAAGATGGATGTCAAGGTAGGATTAAAGATCCAACTGGTAAGAAGATGAGATGTAACCTTGAAAGAACAAGTAGCATTAGATGAAAAGATTACAAAATCAACACTACCCTTAAGAGGTAAGCTGAGAATATACACAAGTAAAAAGAATGTTCTGGCATTAAAAGGTTCAGTCAAATTTGTACTTGAAAAGAAGAATGGGAGTGCAACAATGCAGAGTCAGGGGGAACTTGTTCCTTGATTAGACAAGTAAGGAAGCATGGATTTGTTTAAAAGAAAGGCTTTTGGAGATATGTTTCTTAGCTAATTCATGACAACAAGTGAAGAGGATTTGTTGAGCTTAAAAATCTAAAGTGATGGATTACATGAGAAATAAATTACCAGAAAATGTATAAATACAAAAGGGCATGAAAAGGGTCTGAACATCAAACATGGCATGCTGGAGGATAGCATCTTGGTTGTTTATAACTGCAAAAGAAACAACAATGTTAACTTTACAAACATTCTACCATGAGACATACCCTAGGGAAAGATCATTTCAGAAACCTTCTAAGACAACACCCGTAACTTTCTACACTCTTAGCCCAAACCTCAGTCAAAGAGATGAGGATCCCTTTTAGGTGGTTGTGTAAGATATTAACTCTGCATCTGACATTATCAATTTGTATAACCCAAAAAATATATAATTTGAGCACGATCCAAAGAGAAAATATTTAGATACTGGAGTTTCCTATGTGACATAAAAAAATTAGAATTATTGGATGAGAGTGAGTTGGTCAAAAATAATTATTTTTGCCGATTACACAAACTGCAGAATTTTCTGATTAATAAACACTGATTTAAATTGCAGATTATTATCAAGCAAAAAGGAATTTGAACTTGATTCCAAAATAAAAGTTGTAGATAAAATTGTTGTCTACAACATATAAAAAATTCAGGTCATTTCAAGATGTTTAACCTGTTCAAAACAGAAGAATAAGTGAAGGTGCTGCTGCAGATTTTCTGGACTGAGTATCCGGCAATAACATTGATTTTCTGAACAATCCAGAAATATTATCGAATCAATGTAAAAAGGTAAATTGTAGATAAGATAGTAACCTACATCGATGAAAAATTTTCAGAATTTTCGGAGCAGGGGAACAATAGTTTTATGTTAAAGGAAAACATGGGAACAATAAACATTCACTAGTGTTGAATAAACATTCGTGTGGAACCCATATCGAGCAAGCAAGGTCAAGCAATTTTGGTAAACATAAACCAAGAGATAGTGAAGAGAGAAGGTGGAGGATTTGTAGATTTGAGTCTTTAAACAAAAAGTTGTGTGCACTAAAACATATTGTAGGGGAGATGCATTGAAGGTAATCACTAGGATGCAAAAGTGTGTTGCCCTGAAATCGCTAAACATTATATAGTTGTAAGGATATGCAATTGTCAGTTCAAATAGTTCGAAGGATGAGAAACTTATTTTCCTTAAATCAAGCCTTTGACATGATGAGAACACCTTAAAGCAAATAAGGCACATCAAATAATGTACACAGTTGGAAACCAAAACTTTTCGATATGGGAACTTTTACCGAGTTTCAGAAGTTTCAAATGGAGGATTTAACTAGAGCATGGGTTACAATTAGAATGGATGGGGAAACATTTGAAATCGGGATAACCAAGTAGGAAACTAGATGATTATAAAAGAGAACCTTACTAAGGAAGACATAAGATTGGAAAATCAACACGCAATCGTTTCTTGCCATCGAGGAGCGCTATAACGACAACACCTCGTCTCCACTTACCAAACTTCTTATCCTGGGTAACAACTAGCTTAAGAATCAGATAAATCAAAGTATTCCCATCTCCTATAACCTACAACACCATAACTTACAGGGTGGAATAAAGAAAGACATATATCCTTCCTTGACGATAGGACTTAAATGGTTTTGAGAAATTTGGGTGCAAACATAAGCAATGAAATAATTGATTTTCACAAAACAAACTGAACTGATTTTTATCATGAGGCAAAGAGAAAATCTGTGAGTATATAATTTTTACATATGATGCTCAAAAAGAAAAAATTTTGGGAAGCCATAGGTCGGTCAAAATAATTCTTTTCATCTACTGCTATAAGCTGTCAACAATTTTCAGGACTTCATCAACTGTCATGTGTTGCAGATTGTGCTCAGACCAAAATGAATTTGCACTTGGTTACAACAAAAATTATAGTGCATGATGTTTTCTACAACGTATCAAAAATCCAAGTCATTTGGAGGTGGTTAGCTTATTCAAAACAGAATGATAAGTAAGAGTACCACTGCAGATTTTTCTGAACCAATTACTCCTCCTTGTTAAACAATTTGTGAACAATCCATATTGAAAACTGAATTGATGTAAAGTGAGAAATTGTAGATAATACAACTTTCTAAGGAGCTGAAAATTTATAGAATTTTTTTGGAACAAAAAACAAAATAAAAAATGATATAACATGGCATGTAGTAACGTGAACAAAATTGTTTACTCATTTTGCATAACACCAAGTTACAAGGAAATGATTAGAACCAAATGTAACATTGCGAAAGCATTAAAACCTCAAAAAGAAAGAACATTAGAGAAAGATTCGAAGATTCTAAAAGGAAAGTGGGATCCTATTAAGGGTTCTCGAAAGGAACAAAACTTAAGAGGATCACATAAGAGATGTGAGCTTAAAACTTTTGTCAAATTCGTTGTAGTTTGATCACAATATGCGCCGTAAGGCACTGCTATCAATCTAGAATATTTTGACAGATTGCACCAGTTGGAAAATAATGATTGTTTGATCGACCTCTACGACTCCAAATTACCTTAAATTTTTTGGTGTTATATAAAATTGTCTGATAAACAACTTTCGTCTTTTGTTCTTAATTTTTTCATCACTATCTGTCCAAAAATTCACTGCTACAAATCTGAAAATTCTTGAGACTATCTTACTTAGGGTTTGCTCGTTATTCTGATTTGTTTGAGAATGAAATTTCTACGATTGAGAATAAGGGTGAGAGAAACACGAGATTTGTGAGGATATAAATATTTTGCTGATCCTATCATGGCTTGTGACATATTTCGCACACATTGCTTAATTCAGAAAAAAAAAACATATGAGTTGTGCATTGATCATCTAGGAAAAGAGATTCTGATTAGCAGTAAGGTGGTTCAAGAGTTGAACTTGCCGACGGAAAGACATTGTTATCCTCATTACTATTTTGAGGGAAGTTATGGGTTTTGGGTTACATGGAAAGCATGGATTCCTTTGTCGCTTAGAGGTCTTCGATTTGATATATTATGTGATGTGGTGCCACTAAAAGGTGAACACTTGATATTAGCAAAGTCATGGTTACAATTGTACAAAGTACGTCATAATTTGTCCCGCACTATGTATTTTTATTATTATTATGGAGAGACTTATGTCCTTGAATCACTACCCATAAACAAGATAGTGATCTCAAGATTGAAGAATCAAAAAATGTGGAAAATGAGTTAGTACATCACAATAATAAATTGATAGCATGGATGTGTAGGATTGTTGAGGAGGTGAAACAGGAGATGAATAATTCTATTGATGCTCGTCGTCGTAAAACTGTTAAGAGACCATTACCGATTGATTGTATTTATTGTAACGGGAGTGGCCATTGTTGTTATGATTGCCCTGATTTCTTGCAAGGACTATATGGAATCGACATGGAAGCTCATTTGAAACGTGAGTCAGAAAAAGAAGAAGTCATGGTTGAAGTGAAAAACGTAGAGATTGTTAACAATCGCAAGGAGGAGTTGATAAAAACGGAAATTGAGGTGTGGTGGAGATGGAGGATGAAAATAGCCCTATACTTGTTGATGCGCAGGTGGAGGTGGATGAAACTGAATTTGTGGATGAGAAAGTAGATATGTCGGAGGAGTCTATTGTGGAGAAAGAACTGAAGGAGTCAATTCTAGTTGAGGAAAATTATGATTCTATGTTACTAAATTCATGTTTTAGTGTTGTTGAACCTTCTTTGTAGGTACATGATGATCGTCAACATGAGGAGGACACCGGGCTGTTGGACACATCCAATGCAGTCCCTTTATTGTATTTGGGTGATCTATCCCTGGTTGATAATGGTAGAAAACCGGCACACACTTTTGTTAATCCTTTTGTGGCACATGTTGCTGTTTGTTCCTAATTGCATTGCTATCATTATACCGCTGCCATGCCAAGATTTATCAACATTTTTATCAAGATGATAGATTGTTCTTATGTCCTATTGGTGAAGCATAAATCGTCCTTTCAACTTTCCATTGATTTTCAGCTCTATATACACATTATCTTTGATTCCAGATTCTCAAAGATGGTTTTTGATGGCTGTCCAAGTTTGGTGTGTGACGCTCAATTTTACGACATCCTATTGATTCAAGGACGAATCCTTTCGAACCGGGAGGCACTGATGTAATCCAGCCCAGGAAAGTTGAAGAACCAGCCCATTAAATGCACTATCTATGTTATTTGTCTTGAAGAGCATGAAGATGAGCTTGGATATATTAATTAGAAGATTTTTATTTGATATTTGTGTCAATAAGGTTAGACCATTTGTTTGGGGCGGCACTGTGATCATATGAATTATTTTATGCAGTTTTTAGTAGTAAAATGCCGAAATCCCATTAGGAGAGGTGCCTATATATAGTATATTGGGTTAATTGTTTAATTTTAGCAAATAAAAGCCATGTGGACTTATTATAGTCAAGTTAGGCCAATAGCAAGTAATGTGCCAAAAATTACTATTTAATTTGTCCCACATTGCTTAGGATTTTATTAGTCTTCTATTTTGTAGACTATATAAAGGCATTCTATATGTAATTTTCAAACAACAACAATGAATCAGAATATATTTTGAGTGAAACTTTTTTATGAAAGTCCATTTAGACTTTACCAATCACTTGCGAGTGAGTGATCTCTTCATCGTAGAGAATACATACCTTGAAGAACAAATCAGCGTCTTGAGCAAACATTGAGTATTCTTGGCCTACATCTTAGATAGGATTTTCTAGGATTAGGTTTCCTTAGCTCGTTATTGATCCCTTAGGAGGTTCTTGGGCACGTTCCGATCGTGTTTTCTACCCGGAATCACATTAAAAACAATATGATTTTGCTTCATTTTCGTTCTCACAATATAGTTTGCATGCTATGAGTGCCTGTATATGCATGTTTTTCTGCATTTTGCAATGAATGTTGTGAGTCCGGTGCCCAATTGCTTTAGAAATTCGTATTTTTCCAGCTTTTGATTAGTGAGTGATATTGCTTTGAATGTCTTTTCGTCTGACGGGAGCTCTCTTACTATAAGAGAAGTTAAAATTGATGCCACACAGATACAAGCTGGGAGGGTTAGGCGCGCTCAATGTGTGAGAGAGGAGAAAGTGCACCTCAAAGCTCAAAAAAAGTGTGCTACCCCGCATGTGCTTCAAACTTGTCACTCTTCTATGAGCGAGGTGCATGTTGGGATAGTGTATCGTGTGTGGAGTGATTTACGGAACAGATCCGTAATTCACGGATGGAATTACGGATAATTAAATGCACAAATTAATGTAGATCTAACACATCAAAGCAACTATGGTTCAGATGTAATAAATCAAAACAAGTAAATGATAGATCTAATGAAATACATATATGACGATTAAGATCTAACATTTAAACTATCACCACACCGATCTGACTTGAAAGTAAAGCAATATAAAGTGCAATGCATAAATAAATGACGAACCGAGGCGAGTATGAACTCTTTCCTTAAGACAAATTGCTCCGGTATGGTGCCCACGGTTGTAGCAACTGTCTTCCAAGATACAATGGCTTTCGTCTCGGATTTAGAGGCACTTCAAAAATCCGAGCTTCGGCAAACTTACATAGTGCTCCGACTTCTCTTCGACTCAATATCTAGATCTATATGACTGACTCTTTGTGGTGGAAAGACACAAGAGAAAATTCGATGCTTAAACTCTCATCCATGGGGTTCTTTATATAGTGGAGAGGAGGAACCAATGCTCAAATATGATTGGCCGAGACACATTATCAAACTTTTCCCCTTGGAAAAGTAATGGGCGACTTCTCCCTCAAGGAAAGAAGGTTGGCCGAAATTATTAGGCTAATTTCGAATTATTCCACTCATCTGATTGGTCGGATGATGTGTCGTCTGAATTCTGATTGGTCGAACGGCTCAATGAATTCTGATTGGTCGAATGACACAATAATATTCCAAAATTAATTTATGGTAAATTTCATAAAGAAATTTTGTTCAAAAAATTAATAGTAACACCCGAACCGAACCGAGCCGAGCTCGAGCACGAGCCGAGCCGGACGGCGGCTGCGGCGCGCGCGCGCGCGTGTGGAATAATCTACGTCCTCCCTCCTTCACAAAAGTACCTTGCCCATTGGGGCACATCTATAAGAGAATACACTAGCTCTTATATATGGAGCACAAGTCTCACATATTTCCAATGTGGGATATTGAGTTGAGGTACTCCCTTCAACTCTTATCTCCAACACATTTCCAACCAACTTTAGGCATTAATTTCTCATTCACCCGACATCCGAATCGAGTGATTCAAAATCCCATCATCAACTACTCCGTATAGAGTATTTAGTGATATCATTAACTCTCGATGACAAACATCGGAGCCTATCCGTAAATCGCGCTAAAGTTGACTATTCAACCCTTCAAAAAAGGCTTTTTCTCCAATAATCCCCCACATGAATAAAAATTAATGCAAATGCAAATGCAGACTCTGAAGAGAAGTCAGACGGAAAAATATTGCATCAGGAGAGGTAGCTTCTGGCCTTGAACCTGCCTTAGTGAAGTACTATCGGATTTACTCGGCTAATCAGTGAACTAGGTCTTGAACTGTTCAACCTTTAGTGTAAACCAAGACAATAGCACTCACACAATATTTCCCCTAGCACCTTTCGGTTCTCATGGTTGTGTCCATCTCGGCCCTGGACAACACTTGGTTTCAGAAAGTGCTTTAGAGAATTCAAGCCTCAAAATTCTCATAGAAGCGGCCCCACTTCGCACTTACATAGGTGACCTCATATCAAGGGTATTCTGCCCTACCCCACTTGAATATCAAGATATAGGAATCATTAAAAGCTAAGCATAACCTCACATCCTCTGCAGATAGCACTTTTATTCTCTCAGAATGGGTAAGTGCTGGACTGTTCCTTATAGCTTAGTTGTCCCTTTTGAACCATGATCTTGGGATCTCCAGTCAACATGGTTGGGTTGCCACTACAAGGAAACATGCGTAATAGGCTTCAGTTCCATTCCGGTTGTCAAAATTGACATCTGATCTCTAGCTAAACCTTTTGTAAGCGGATCCGCGAGATTCTCCTTCGACCTTATATAATCGATGGAAATCACATCATTAGAGATCAATTATTTAATGGTATTGTGTCTACGGCGTATGTGTCGAGACTTACCATTATACACACTACTATGTGTCCTTCCTATAGTCAACTTACTATCGCAGTGTATGCTGATAGCAGCCACTAGTATGGAATATCCTCAAGGAAATTCCTAAGCCATTCAGCTTCTTCTCCAGCCTCATCCAGTGCTATGAACTCAGCCTCCATTGTGGAGCGAGCTATGCACATTTGTCTCATAGACTTCCAGGACACAAGACCACCACCAATCATGAATAAGCATCCACTGGTGAACTTCGAATCTTTCGTAGTTGATATCCAGTTGGCATCACAGTATCCCTCTAATACTGTTGGATATCTTATATATCATAATCCTAGACTCATAGTGTACTTCATGTACCTCAAAAACCTATTTAAGGCTTTCCAATGGTTATGATCTGGATTACTCGTGAACCTACACAGTTTCTTCACTGAACATTCTACGTCTGGTCGTGTACAGTTGGTTATGTACATCCGACTTCCGATCACTTGAGAATATCTCAATTGATGCACAAGTTCATCTCTGTTCTTGACTAAGTGCATACTTAGGTCAAGTGGAGTGCTCACAGGACTTTCATCAAAGACATTAAGTCTTTTCAAAACAGACTCATGATAATGAGTTTGTGACAACACAAGTCCACCAGATACACTAGAGATCTTAATCCTTAGTATCATATCGACAACTCCAAGGTCCTTCACATCGAAGTTCCTTGCCAGCATCCTATCTGTATTCATGATACTCTCATGAGTACTTCCCATTATTAGCATGCCATAGACATACTATCACAAAGGTGTGTTCTCAATGTAGACATATATATGTCCTACCCACTTGACAACATGACATTGTCAAACTTGATATGCCGTTGCTCTGGCTAATATTCGAGCCACAAAGAGACTTAACAAGTCTACACACCTTACTCTCTTAGCCTGGAACTATGAACCCATCGGGTTGTTCCAAGTACATATTTTCTTTCAACTCACCAGAACCATCCATTTGATGGACTTCTAGGTTATAGACTCCAACTATATCGATGAGAACCCTTATATAAGTAATTCTCACAACTAGTGAGTAAAACGCCAAGGCCTTCTTTCTGTTGATACCCTCGGGCTACCAACAACGCCTTACAGTAAATCCATCAACCTTCAACTTCTTCTGGAAAATCCACTTGCACTCGAGTGGTTTATTTCCGTTGGAAGACCAACCACTTCCAAGTGTGGTTTTGCATGATGGATTGTATTTCACTATTTATCACCTCTTTCCAGAAATGATCTTCTGGTATTGACATTGCCTCAGCATACGTCATGGGTTCGTTTTCTACCATATAGGTCAGAAAATCAGGAGCAAAGGACTTGGAAGTCCTAGCCCTCTTACTAAGATGATGTTCCTCAATTTCTTGAGGACCACTCTCTTATATGTCCTTTTACTCATGTTTGCTTCTTCTTTAACACTTTCCTTACAAGGAAATATATCCGCAAGGAACACCACATTCTTAGACTCGATGATGACACGTTCATGTACATCATTGATGTCTGATTCATGCACCAGAACATAGGCACCAATGATTTTTGGTCCTATCACTCACTTTGGTTTAGGCACTTCAACCTTAGCCAAACACCCCCACATTTCCAAGAATATGTAGCTTGACCTTGGCCTTTCCACAACTCTTACAGGGTGTCATCCTTCTTCTTTGAAGGGATATTGTTCAGAATGAATTTTTCTGAGAGGATAATACCCCCCACAAGTTCTGAGGTAAACATGAACTTATCAACATAGCATTCATCAACTCTTTTAGAGTTTGGTTCTTGCATGTAGCAAAACCCCATGACTGAGGTGTGTATGATGTAGTTGTTTGATGAATGATACCGGGCCCTTAGCAAGACTCATGAAACAATACATCATATCCCCTACCACAATCACAACGAATACATCTCATTCGACTGCTATGTTTATTCTCACCTTCATTCTGACTACTTAAGGCATCATGAGCCTTATCTTTGCTTTTCAGCATATCAACGTCTGGTGCTATCATCAATAAAAGTAGCAAGATACTTCTATTACCTCTAGTTTACACGAATCTAGAGGTTCTGTGTTCCTTTCTACCGGTCAACCGGTGAGTTAGCCAACATGGCTTCAACACATACTCGACACTTGTGATTAGGATCAAATTTCAAATTTGGTAACAACACCATGTTCATCAAAGGATGAACGAATTTGAAATTTGCAAGTCCTGGTCATAGTGACACAAGCAACATTACTCAAGCATGTAAGCAGATCTCAAAGCCAATCTCAATGACTCTTTATAGAGCATCACTTCTGTGCTCAACAGACAGTATCACTGTCAACATACTGATCAATCCAGTTTGATCATTCAAAGCATTGTTTGTTGCACCACGAATTTCTCCATCCAATGGATGAGATTAACCGGTCACCGGTGCTACGTCTAGTGCTAGTACATGCACGTACACTTGTGTCTCGAAAAGACACAGTAACATTTGGATTCACCTCGATGTATCCTTTCCTTTCGGTTCAGTGAACAGAAGATCATCACAATTACCACATCTGGTTTGTGTTCAACAGAACCACAACCGGGTGTGAACTAGTTCAACCTTGGCATTTGTTAACATAAAACTCTGCAAAATAAACCTTGATTTGTACTAGTTCAACTTTCATTTTCCGTTCAAACGGTAGTACTATGTGACATTTACTCATACATATATTAGGTACGATTAAGTTAACAACGTTTACCAATCATAGCACTTATAGTTCATTAATATGTTTTACATACATATTAATCTAGCAACACTATGTTTTACAACGTTTACCAACACTATTGTGTCCCACGTATAGAATACAAAATCCGTAAATCACTCCACACACGATACGATCTGTGTCCCACGTATAGAATACAAAATATTGAGATTCATAGTTAGGTTCTGACGATTAGTCCTAAATGCCGTGGCACTCGACACATACCAAATAATTTGTAGTAAATACATCCAAGAAACTCAAATATTCATCCATACCACATCAAATAAATTTTGCCAAGAAATCATACCTTTTGCGTTTTGTCAAAATATAATAGAATCAGAAACATCTCCCTCAAGCAAAATACTTCACCGTACGCATTCAAATTTTTCCGTGAATTGGTGCACCACGACTTGGGTGAATCTCCAAGTATTATCACCAAAAGAGAAGCAGGTCAATAGTAGTTTTATAATGCCGATTAATTCGATTACACGTATCAAAATAATTCACGCAATTTTAATTACTACTAAAATTATTAGCATTAGATACATGTTTCTCTTCCAAGCAAAATCAATTTTATATTCCTTTCCATAAAGCGAAAGCCGTACTACACTAATGAATACAAAAAAGAACAAGGAATATGTGTTCTTGATGAATGTTTTTTTCCCTTTCCCCTTAATAAATCTTGCTGTACACACTCAAATATATAGTGAATATTATCAGCCCAAATATAAAGAAACAACACAGCAAATATTTACATCAAATTAACTAGCTTGGTTGTTTACCACAACCACGTAATACCTGCTTTGTTTGTTTGTTTGTTTTTATTTTATTTTATTTATTATTATTATTATTTTTTATTTTATTTTTTTATGATCCGTAGTTGATCAATAAAGATATTACATACAACCAATATCACCAATCACTATACTACTCGATCCGTTCCTTGCATACAGGATCAATTAAAACAACACAGGAAGTGTTTGTACATCACTTGATTAATTTATTTCTAAACCACTTAATGGATCAAAGGTGAAATATTTTTTTTCCTTCTCATGGACGCACTGTTCAACAAGAAAGAAAATAATATATATCGTCTGGTATTTAGACTACTCATAGCAACAAATCTTTCAATTACGTTGGAATTTTGCGTTCTGTAGATTTTAAACTATAGCAGGGAAGAGAAATAACCGATCAAATCCAAATCACTACACACTTCAAAATTTGTCTTAAGCTTGTTGGGATAGTGTATCGTGTGTGGAGTGATTTACGGAACAGATCCGTAATTCACGGATGGAATTACGGATAATTAAATGCACAAATTAATGTAGATCTAACACATCAAAGCAACTATGGTTCAGATGTAATAAATCAACACAAGTAAATGATAGATCTAATGAAATACATATATGATGATTAAGATCTAACAGTTAAACTATCACCACACCGATCTGACTTGAAAGTAAAGCAATATAAAGTGCAATGCATAAATAAATGACAAACCGAGGCGAGTATGAACTCTTTCCTTAAGACAATTGCTCTCCGTATATGGTGCCCGGCGGTTGTAGCAACTGTCTCCCAAGATACAATGGCTTTCGTCTCGGATTTAGAGGCACTTCAAAAATCCGAGCTCCGGCGAACTTACATAGTGCTCCGACTTCTCTTCGACTCAATATCTAGATCTATATGACTGACTCTTTGTGGTGGAAAGACACAAGAGAAAATTCGATGCTTAAACTCTCATCCATGGGGTTCTTTATATAGTGGAGAGGAGGAACCAATGCTCAAATATGATTGGCCGAGACACATCACCAAACTTTTCCCCTTGGAAAAGTAATGGCCGACTTCTCCCTCAAAGAAAGAACGTTGGCCGAAATTATTAGGCTAATTTCGAATTATTCCACTCATCTGATTGGTCGAACGACTCAATGAATTCTGATTGGTCGAATGACACAATAATATTCCAAAATTAATTTATGGTAAATTTCATAAAGAAATTTTGTTCAAAAAATTAATAGTAACACCCGAACCGAACCAAGCCGAGCTCGAGCACGAAACTTGCCCCTTGGGGCACATTTATAAGAGAATACACTAGTTCTTATATATGGAGCACAAGTCTCCCATCTTTCCAATGTGGGATATTGAGTTGAGGTACTCCCTTCAACTCTTATATCCAACACATTTCCAACCAACTTTAGGCATTAATTTCTCATTCACCCGACATCCGAATCGAGTGATTCAAAAGCCCATCATCAACTACTCCGTATAGAGTATTTAGTGATATCATTAACTCTCGATGACATACATCGGAGCCTATCCGTAAATCACGCTAAAGTTGACTATTCAACCCTTAAAAAAAGGATTTTTCTCCAACAGTAGATGGGGTAGCTAAAAGTACAAATGTTGTTGCTCAAACTTCTGACCAAAAGAGGGAGGGCCAATGTGAGCACCCAAGTAAAGGGGTTATCCCCAATTCAGTGCAGACTACTGATGCTGTGACTTCTAAGGACAAACCGGTGAAAGAGGCTAATATGAGTATCTCGAGCTGGAAGAAATAGAGAACTGCCGATGGCGTGGGATCGTCTATTACCGCAGCGGGCACATTGGGTACCACGGACCCGGCATCTTCTAAAAACAAATGTTGATCGACATGGAGTGTTCGGCGTTAAAAGAAATTCACAGCGAGCTGGTAAGGGGGTTTCAAGGAGCGGGTCCCTCTCTTTCCGTATTGTTGTTCATGTGGCTCATGTTGGCTTCCTGCCCCGGAAGGAGGGGCATGTTTGGATGAGGACGGGCTTCCACTACACAATGACCTGCCCGTTACATCTCTTAAGGAAGTACCCTACTGTAGAACTTGCGTTGGGCTCAGAAAGACCCCGCAAAGCTAGCTTTTGGCAAAGGGTGTAACATCCCGACTTTTCATAAAAGGTTAAAATAGTCATTGGGTGTATTTACTACGACCTAATTATTATTTATCCCATTTATTTAATTAAAAAGGAATTAATTAAAGGATTTAGCTATTAATTATAAAGGATTTAATTATTGGCTATAAAAGGAAATAATTCCCAAAATACTTATTAGTTCACACGCATATTACGATAAAAAGGAGATGCGGCGCAACCAGAGGCAAATGAGGCGAGGAGAAAAAAATTTGAAAAGGAGAGCGTAAATTTCAACCGTGTGTGACCAATCCGTTCATCTGTTCAAGATGCCGCATGAGAGAAAAGTGATCATCGCGAAGAGACGCAACTTTGGAAAATAACATCTCTCAATTTCGTAAGTTTTCGATTTAGCCATAGTTTTTGGTATTCGTAGAGTTCGATTCTTCAAAAATTCGTATCTTTCAATCTGTAGCTCTGTTTCGCAGACATGAGTAGTCGAAACGATCGTCTTGGAGCGTAGAATAATCTAAAAATAGTTTCGCAGCAATTAATCCAGGTAATCTGCAGTTTTATGCACTTTTTCAGTTTCGTTTTTTGCCAGAAAATAGGATTTTAGGGTTTCTTGTTGATCAAATAGGTTTTGGGGTTGAGGATCAACAGTTGTTGCAGTTGCTTGGTGTTTTGCTTTCAGTTTTGCTGGAAATTAAGGTAAGAGGCTCTTCCTAATGAGTAATTATAGTTTTATAATGATAGGTTGAGTTTTGGTGTTGTTCGTTGATAGAATTCATGCTAAGTTGTAATTAATGAGTTGTGATATGTTTTGGTATATTTGTGTTGAGTTTTAAATTTTTTTTTTTTTTTTTTTTTTTTTTTTTTTGATTCAATAACATTAATTAAACATAAGCAAGCTTCGATTGAATTTCTGATTCGTTCAGTTAAAACACCGAATGTACTCTTAAAGGGAGTTGAAGTTCGGATCCGTCGGAAGAGCACGAAAGGGCTTGTGCTTTGATGGATTAGTATTCATCAATGTCTGTGTAATTGCTAGGCCTTGTCCATGTCTAATGGTCTAGGAAAGAGAGTAGTATGTGTGAGGGAGATTACTTGAAAACACTTAGGTGGCTAGTTAACAACAGATAATAATTACATATGTGTAGTAAAAGATAAAACGTCACTTATTCTCGGTTAGGCACTCTTTCATATCGGCGATGTGATACGTTCATAAAAGGTGAACAACGCATTTCTTTGGCCTATAAACGGTGAATGGCGGTGGAGGAAATTCATCGGACGATACGCATACCGGGAGACCCGGAGCTAATCGGTGCTAATCACCGTTAGTTAGCAAGTATATCTTTGGTGATGAACGCCATGCGTAGTGTCCTTGAGTAATGATGTAACAAAGATAAGTTAAGCTAGAAATGTTTAGTCATGACATGTCGATGGGCATGGATTGAACCCTAGATTGAGTCGGTCTCATAAAGATAATTAATAATCATAATAATACACTTTCGTTGTATAACTTAGTTATTCATTAGCTTCTCACTTTTACTAAGTACTTTGTACTTACCTCCTTTGCATTTTCTTTTGTATGCATTGTGGGGTGAGAAGGCGAACAGGTTGATCAGGTAGATGACGACTTTTGAAGGCTTTGAGGTCTTGACGAAGTTTCTAGTTCCTTTTCCTTGTAAAGGTTTGTACCAGACTAGTTGTATTTATTTTCTTAGACTTGTTGTACTTCTACTTTTAAGACCTCGTATTGTATAAGTCTTTGGGTTTTTCATCGTTGTAATTTAACTATCCATCTTTAGTATGGTTAATTTCTATTCTTAGTAGCATTTATGTTTTACCCGAGTCTTTTTAGCTTCCGTTTGCTTTTATTTGATACTGACGGCGTAGAGGCTTGCGTATAATATTAGATTTATTTAATGCTATACGGCGCCGAACGTTCTCTTCCGGATAAGGGCTCGGTATCCGGGAGCGGGCGTTCTGATTGGTATCGAGCCAAGCCGCCCTTTTTTCCTATGCTTCTTCCTCGAAGATTGGATTTCTTTAGACCTTTTAGAACCTTTCTGATCTCTCTTGTTCTTGGTGGTAAATTCTCGTAGGATTAGGAATCCTTAGAACGTGGTTAAGTTGCACTAGGACCAAGTGAAAAGTCTCCTTAGGGAAAAGTTAGGTTGAGTTTTAAGCTCACATCTCTTATGTGATCCTCTTAAGTTTTGTTCCTTTCGAGAACCCTTATTAGGATCCCTCTTTCCTTTTGGAATCTTCGAATCTTTCTCTAATGTTCTTCTTTTTGAGGTTTTAATGCTTTTGTAATGATACATTTGGTTCAATTCACTTCCTTGTAACTTGGTGTTATGCAAAATGAGTAAACGATTTTGTTCACGTTTTTACATGTCATGTTATATCATTTTTCTTTGTTCCATGAATTCTGTAAATTTTTATCCACTTAGAAAGTTTTCTTATCTACAATTTCTCTCTTTACATCAATTTAGTTTTCAATATATATTGTTCACAAATTGTTTAACAAGGAGGGTAATATGTTCAGAAAATTCTGCAGCGGTACTCTTACTTATCATTATGTTTTGAATAAGCTAAACACCTCCAAATGACTTGGATTTTTGTTATGTTGTATAAAACATCCTGCGCTATAATCTTTGTTTTGGAACCAAGTGCAAATTCATTTTGGTTTGAGCACAATCTGCAACACACGACAGTTGATGAAGTCCAGAAAATTTTTGACAGCTTATAGCAGTAGATGAAAAGAATTATTTTGACCGACCTATGGCTTCCCAAAAATTTTCATTTTTGAGCATCATATGTAAAACTTATATACTCACAGATTTTCTCTTTGCCTCATGTTCAAAATCAGTTCAGTTTGTTTTGTGCAGATCAATTATTTCGTGGCTTATGTATGCACCCGAATTTCTCAAAACCATTTAAGTCCTCTAGTCAAGGAAGGATAGATGTCTTTCTTTCACCCTATAGGTTATAGTGTAGTAGGTTATAGGAGGTGAGAATACTTTGATTGATCTCGATTCTTAAGCTAGTTGTTACCAGGATAAGAAGTTTGGTAGGTAGAGACTAGGTGTTTTTCGTTATTGTGCTCCTCGATTGCAAGAAGCGATTGCGTGGTGATTTTCCAATCTTATGTCTTCATCAATAAGGTTCTCTTTTATAATCATCTAGTTTCCTACTTGGTTATTCCGATTTCAAATGTTTCTTATCCATACTAATTGTAACTCATGCTCAAGTTAAATCCTCCATTTGAAACTTGTGAAACTCGGTAAAGTCTCTTATTTGCGCAGATTTTGTTTTCCAAGTGTGTACATTCATTTGATGTGCCTTATTTTTTTAAAGATGTTTTCATCGTGTCAAATGCTTGATTTAAGAAAAATAAGTTTCTCATCCTTGAACTATTTGAACTCGACAATTGCATATCCTTCCAACCATATCATGTTTAGCTATTTTGGGGCAACACACTTTTGCATCCTAGTGATTACCCTTAATGCATCCCTTACAAGATGTTTTAGTACATACAAATTTTTGTTTAAAGACTCGACTCTACAAATCCTCCGTTTTCTCTTTTGCTATAGCTTGGTTTATGTTTACCAAAATTCTTTGACCTTTGCTTTGCTTGAGATGGTTCCACACGAATTCCATATGTAAATTTTATCCTTTAAAAGTACTCCTCAGTCGTTTCAACTCATAGTGTTAAAGGTCTCTTACTTTGGCACATACTTTTCACTGTCCTCATGTTTGGATTTACCCAACATGAGTGAATGCTTTTGTTTCCGTGTTTTCCCTTCAGGTTAAACAACTTACCGTGTTCCAAAAATTCTGAAAATTTTCAACAAAGTAGATTACTGTCTTATCTACAACTTCTCATTTTACATCAACTCGATAATCATTATGGATTGTTCAGAAAAATCATGTTTATGCCGGACACTCTGTCCAGAAAATCTGCAGCAGCACCTTCACTTCTTCTTCCGTTTTGAACAGGTTAAACACCTTCAATTGATCTGAATTTTTGATATGTTGCAGACAAAACTTTTATCTACAGATTTTATTTTGGAATTAAGTTCAGATTCTTTTTCGTTTGATCTCTATTTGCAAATCAACACAGTGTTTATTAATCTGGAAATTCTGGCAGCTTGTGCAATCGTCAGAAATAACTGTTTTTGACCAACTTATCTTCATTCAAAAATTCTAATATTTTTATATCACCTGGAAAACTCCAGTATATAAATCGTTTCTCTTTGGATCGTGCTCAAATTCCTCTTCGTTTGTTTTGTACAAAATGATGATGTCAGATCGAGTAAAAATCCTACACAAACAACCTAAAAGGAATTTCCACCTCTTTGACTTGGGGTTAGGGCTAAGAGGGTAGTAAGTTATGATTGTCCTGTTTAGGAGTTCCTCGAAGTTTGATCTCCTTCTGAGTTAAACCTTTTAGTAGGATACTTGTAAAGCTAACGTTATAATTTCTTTTTCAGTTTTAAACAAGAACCAAGATTTTATCCTCCAGCATGCCATGTTTGATGTTCAGACCCTTTTCATGCCCTTTTGTAATTATAATTTTCTGGTAACTTGTTTCTCATGTAATCCCTCACTTGAGATTTTTTTTTTTTACTCGACAAATCCACTCCGCTTGTTGTCATGAATCACCTCAGAAACAAATTCTACATTGTTGCACTCCCATCATTCATTTCAAACTCAAATTTGACTAAGCCTTCTGATGTCAGAATATTTTTCTTACTTGTGTTCATTCTCAGCTTCCCTCATAAGGGTAGTGTCGATGTTGTAACTTTTTCACCTAACGCTGCTTTCTTTTAAGGTATGCATATCCTTTCTCGCAAGTCAAAATTTTAAGCTGACCATGACATTCCTTTTCAATTACTCACCCTTAACATTCTAACAATTTATGCTAAACTAGTTTCAAGAAGAAGGTAGTCTTTGTTAAGGTGCCTTTCGAACCTAACTAGCCAATCAACTTTTGAATACCTAAACTTCTGATTTTCCAATTCAGGTTAATGTTGTATCCTTCAGTTTTAAATTTCTTTCAGGCCATTTAGAGCCATGAACCGCCATATACACCTTTTTGACTTCCCATATTCTGTTTTGGCGTTTCTGTTACCATTTTGATACACCGGTTGACTGCCTTTTGTTTTAACTTTTCCATTCTCTCACGAGGAATGACCTCGAGCATTTATTCCTTGGCAGTGTACTATTCCTCTTGAGTAGTGCAACCTTGAACTTTTGATTTGAATCGTCAATGATCATTTAAACTTCCTTTGAAGGTTTGAATTAATTCTTTGAAATTAAACTTTATCCGACAATTCTTAAGTGTCGTTTCCTCTTCATTCAAGATCTTGTTTGCCGCTTACTTATTCAAACTTTTGATATTCCCCTACAATTCCTTGAGAGAAATTTCTATTTCTATTCCCCTACAATATCCTCTCTTTGACTACTGCAAACTTAGACACTTCTTGACAAGTGTTTATTTTATTCTAAGACCTTTCGGTGTACTCGTTTTGTCTCCATGGCCCCTTCCTGTTGGGATTCTTGCTCTCTTTTGATTTTTACATTCTCTTTTTTAGTCTTTCTGGTGCTCGACCTTGCACCTTTACTTTGTTTTTCTGTTGTGTGATGTTTCTCTATGAGACTCATGTGAACTGAAGATTTTTCCAGTTCGCCAACATCCATTTTTGTTAACCAAGTGTTTAACAATCAAGGTCACCTGCCTAGTGTCCTCAAGTTTAGCAATCTCTTTCCTTCGCATTTAATGTTTCCACGTCCATCAGGTGATGTTTCTTTTAACGTCCCAATTTTTCTAAATGCTTATATGAAAGCTTATTACCATCCTTTCTAGTTGCCTTTGAAGTCTTTGTAGACCACCGTATCTTGCAGAATTCCACACTCTCAAAAGAATTTCATCTGCAAGGTGTTCTTTTGTTTTTCCTTCTGGTGGCTATCTTTTGTATTATGATACAGTGCCCCCTTCTTCATTCTAGAAACACCTTCAATTTTCTCCAACACAGAATCATCTTGTTTTGCTTGTAACCTAAGCATCCTGCCTTTTTCAAGTGCATTGTACCCTTCCTTGGCTTACCTAGTTGACATACCACCCTGGTACTCAACTTGTTACTTTTCAACTTCTTTTATTCTCCAAGCTAACTCCCCTGGCATAAGAATTGGATCAGACCGCCAGAGAGAAAGGATGGCAGATGCATGTTCTTCATCCCTAAGTAGTCTCAGAAGTCCTTCAGCTGGGATCCTTGCAATTTTTTAGCAAGCTTGTGGTGCCATGATGGAAGTTGAGATCAAAAGAAGTAAAGTGTGCCAGAAGTGTGGTTTCGGCTGGGAAGATTCAGCCTTTCGGGTTTAGGTCAGCAGGAGCAAGCAGAGAGTGTTGAACCGATGATTGCAAGATTCGAAGCGGTTGATGAGTTTGTGAAAGAAGCAAGACAAAGACCCAGTGGTTTCCGGTTACAAGTGAGTGGCTGGAGCCCAACCAGCCATTGGTCACTGGTTAGATGAAGATAGCAACCGTTGGCATCGGAATTAGCTTTGGGGTCCGAATGCGGAAGATTGGGAAGGACGATGAAGAATGAAAACCTCGAGATGGCAATTGCAGTTCATCTCGAAGCGACCAAGATGTACAAGAGTTGGAACAGTACTTCTGGTGACATCTCGTGAAGATATAGATAGAAGAACGTGAGTTTTCTGGGATGAGTGGAGCGATGACAGAATACGAGACCAGATTTGATATAGCAAGTCAACGAGAAGATTGAAGCGGACCGTCGCAATCTCAAGTTGGCTCAAGACAAGCAGAAGAGTTGGAAAGATGGATGAAGAAGAAGACTGTAAGAGTTGGAAGATGAAACACTTTGCAAAGTCTAGAGTTCAAGTACCTCTCGGTTACATTCGAGTTTCGAGGACGAAACTCCTCTTAAGTGGGAAGGAATGTAACATCCCGACTTTTCATAAAAGGTTAAAATAGTCATTGGGTGTATTTACTACGACCTAATTATTATTTATCCCATTTATTTAATTAAAAAGGAATTAATTAAAGGATTTAGCTATTAATTATAAAGGATTTAATTATTGGCTATAAAAAGGAAATAATTCCCCAAAATACTTATTAGTTCACACGCATATTCTGATAAAAAAAAGGGAGATGCGACGCAACCAGAGGCAACAGACGCAGGAGAAAAAAATTTGAAAAGGGAGAACGTAAATTTCAACCATGTGTGACCAATCCGTTCATCTGTTCAAGATGCCGCATGAAAGAAAAGTGATCATCGCGAAGAGACGCAACTTTGGAAAATAACATCTCTCAATTTCGTAAGTTTTCGATTTAGCCATAGTTTTTGGTATTCGTAGAGTTCGATTCTTTAAAAATTCGTATCTTTCAATCTGTAGCTCTGTTTCGCAGACATGAGTAGTCGAAACGATCGTCTTGGAGCGTAGAATAATCTAAAAATAGTTTCGCAGCAATTAATCCAGGTAATCTGCAGTTTTATGCACTTTTTCAGTTTCGTTTTTTGCCAGAAAATAGGATTTTAGGGTTTCTTGTTGATCAAATAGGTTTTGGGGTTGAGGATCAACAGTTGTTGCAGTTGCTTGGTGTTTTGCTTTCAGTTTTGCTGGAAATTAAGGTAAGAGGCTCTTCCTAATGAGTAATTATAGTTTTATAATGATAGGTTGAGTTTTGGTGTTGTTCGTTGATAGAATTCATGCTAAGTTGTAATTAATGAGTTGTGATATGTTTTGGTATATTTGTGTTGAGTTTTAAATATATATATATATATATATATATATATATATATATATATATATATATATATATATATTTTGATTCAATAACATTAATTAAACATAAGCAAGCTTCGATTGAATTTCTGATTCGTTCAGTTAAAACACCGAATGTACTCTTAAAGGGCGTTGAAGTTCGGATCCGTCGGAAGAGCACGAAAGGGCTTGTGCTTTGATGGATTAGTATTCATCAATGTCTGTGTAATTGCTAGGCCTTGTCCGTGTCTAATGGTCTAGGAAAGAGAGTAGTATGTGTGAGGGAGATTACTTGAAAACACTTAGGTGGCTAGTTAACAATGAGATAATAATTACATATGTGTAGTAAAAGATAAAACGTCACTTATTCTCGATTAGGCACTCTTTCATATCGGCGATGTGATACGTTCATAAAAGGTGAACAACGCTTCTTTGGCCTATAAACGGCCGAATGGCGGTGGAGGAAATTCATCGGACGATACGCATACCGGGAGACCGGAGCTAATCGGTGCTAATCACCGTTAGTTAGCAAGTATATCTTGGTGATGAACGCCATGCGTAGTGTCCTTGAGTAATGATGTAACAAAGATAAGCTAAGCTAGAAATGTTTAGTCATGACATGTCGATGGGCATGGATTGAACCCTAGATTGAGTCGGTCTCATAAAGATAATTAATAATCATAATAATACACTTTCGTTGTATAACTTAGTTATTCATTAGCTTCTCACTTTTACTAAGTACTTTGTACTTACCTCCTTTGCATTTTCTTTTGTATGCATTGTGGGGTGAGAAGACGAACAGGTTGATCAGGTAGATGACGACTTTTGAAGGCTTTGAGGTCTTGACGAAGTTTCTAGTTCCTTTTCCTTGTAAAGGTTGTACTGCAGAACTAGTTGTATTTATTTTCTTAGACTTGTTGTACTTCTACTTTTAAGACCTCGTATTGTATAAGTCTTTGGGTTTTTCATCGTTGTAATTTAACTATCCATCTTTAGTATGGTTAATTTCTATTCTTAGTAGCATTTATTTTTTACCCGAGTCTTTTTAGCTTCCAGTTTCTTTTATTTGATACGACGACGTAGAGGCTTGCGTATAATATTAGATTTATTTAATGCTATACGCGGCGAACGTTTCTCTTCCGGATAAAGCGCCGGTATCAGGGGCGAGAAATTCTGAAGGGCTAGTTGAGCGGGTCATCATGTCTGACCAAGTGGACGACTTTTTGGCAAAGTCCACTGATATTTTTGGAGTGACGGGTATTCTTGCTATCCAAGTAAATTATCATAACTCACTGTATTTTTGTGATTGATTCTATGTGACTTTCCTTGGTGTGATCATTAGTGCCGAAGCGACCCGATTTAACATGTATTTTTTTTAGATGATGACTGCGGCCAAGCAGTGCACAAAGGCTCTCTTTAAGGGGGAGGAGGATCGCGCCGCACTGGATAAGAAGGCGAAGAAGGCCTTAGGCGATCTTGAGATGGCTCAGGGGAGAGTAGCCATCGCTGAAAATTGAGCTGACAAGGTTGATTATGTGGCCAAACTGGTGAGCGAAAAACCGAAGAGCTCGATGAGGTGATACCTCATCTAAACAAGGAGTTGGAGAAGGCCCAGTCCTCCATTGACAAGGAGCGGGAGCGGGCCGTTGGGGTGGCCAGTCAATTGGCAGAGACTGAGGGGCATATACCAAACATGCTGGCGCGGGCTAGAGAGCAGGCTATTGCGGACTTCAATGGGTCCCAAGAATATAAGGATGTTGTGTTTGGGACGGCTGAGAGGTGTTTTGATCAAGGCCTTCACCATGCGGTGAGGTGTATGATAAGGGACCTGGGCGACCTTGTTCCTTCCTTAGAGCAATTGTCGAGATGGGCTACCTCGAGGCTGTTCCACAAAATGATAAGGGGTTTTCACACACAAGTTCTTTACACTAAGGCCGAGCTAGCCGATTTTGCAAGCCTGCTGGTGCCGAAGCGTGGGTCCCGCTGATAGTCAAGCTGGTTAATAATGCAACCTTGGTGGATGCATGACCTGTAGCGGGGGATTCTAAATTCTCAGTCCATCTCGTCCTGAGGTGCCGATGGCCAACAACTTGATATCTCCTGTAATACTTACAGAGCAGACTGCTGAGAATGCCCAGATGAAATGCTTTCTTCAACCAGTTTGTCTGCTAATCGGCCCAAAGCTTCAACTGAAGATCAGCCTGCTGATCTTGCCCAATAATTTGTTTTTGAGCATTTGATTATATATTTGATGAACCTTTTTGCTCGCCTTTATTGAAAACTTGTCGTTTGATCTTGATCTGTAATAACTCTGCCTTTACTTTGACCCTCTTTCTATTTCCGACTTCTGCTTATTTTGGTATAAGTTTCAGATCGACTGTATTAATTTTCTGGTTTGCATGCATGTTGCTTGCATTTTATTTCGAACTTATAATTTTGACCAAGTTTTTCAAAATTTTGAGCCCACAAATCTGCTTGTGCGTCGAACTGTAAGATTACTATAGCTGGTGGCCCCCTTGTTATCCATAAGGTTGAGAGGTATTGAGAGCATGCTTGTCAGAAACAATATATATGTCAAGTCTATTGTGCTCTTTGTTACAAACGGCCAAAGCCCTTGTGATACCCCGTATCTTCGTAAATGGTAAAAAAGTCCTTTTATAATTTTGCGCGTCTCGATATTTTTAATGGGTTGTGTTTTAATTAAACAAATAGAGTCAAGATAAATGCTAAAGAGTATTACGGTATTTTAAAAGTATAACTTTTAGTAAGGGCAAAAAGGTAAATGTACCACCAACCTCTATATATACCCATCTTATTCCAAAACCCTTTTGATTTCCCCCCACTTTTGAGATGCTGCGGCTGAGAGAAATAGGAGAGGAAAAAAAGAGTTTCTGCTATTCCGATTAATCCGGCCGTCTAAATCACAAACTAATTACACCAAAATGCTTCCCTTGGCGAGAGCTTAATTTTGATACAAGTTTCACTCCGATCGGATATATGTTTCAAAAGCCTATTTTCTAGATCTAGACGTGTTTTTGAGCTTTTCTATGCTCTTTGTTGTTTTATATGTTGTAGTAATCGTATAACTTTGTTTTGGTTGTAGATTCGTAAGGGGTTTGCTTAGATTCTTGGAACTTTTCTTGTGGATCTAGATCTTCTTGGAGGGTTCTTGAAGAGTTATTGGAGCTTTTTGGTGAAAACAAAGGTAAAGGGGTATTCAACCAAATATAAATGTGTTATTTTAGTGTTTAGATGTAGCTTTTTATTTCAAGTATGTTTTAGAGTAATTTCATATCACAATGCTTGAAATTCATGTTACATTGGTGTTTAGATCTAGTATAATTTTACAAACATGTTGTAGAATAATTATTTTATTATTTTTGTATGGATTTGGAGTAAATTTAGTGTTTAAAGTATTGAAGAAAACATGGAATTTGACCCAAGAGTGTTGGCTGATTTTCTGTGCAAAAATGGAATAGAGAGTTATGTGGAATGTTGTAAAGTCGAGTGTACGTGTTCTAGTGACTTTCGCTCTGCACCGTGTCTGACGGGAGCAATGGAACACTCTACTTTGACCTTATGTGATGTTGACATGAGTACAATATCTTACTTGTAACATGAAGAAATTAGGCGTTCAGTTTCTGGTGTATTCGGCTCTGCACCTTGTGGAGACCTTCTGCGGGGAGATACTTGAAATCACCGGAAGCCTTATTCCTTATAGCCTCGTGGGTATTGGATTAGATTCCAATATTTCTGTGCAATGTGTTGGGTAGTGTAATGTAGAGTCCATCTAAGGTTTAGTGGTCCTTAAGAAGCATTTTTTATGTGCAATGAACATAGGTGGTTATATTAAACGCTTAAATACGTACTTGATGAGTCTAAAAGCTAAAACATGTTAATCCTTGGAGAGACATGTTTTCTTATTGCAACATGGAATAACTACACCTCCACACATTTAGATACTTGTGTCGGACTCATGTAATATTCCACACTTTTAGATACTTGCCATATATGAGGAGGTTGAATGTGTCATGCAGTGCGATCTTCACCATGCAAAGTGTCCTTGGATTAAAATGTAACAAATGTCTTATTTGGTTGAGTCTACTAGTAAGTCTAGTAGAGTGTAGTAAGCGAGCGAAAATATGTGTTGTTACGTTTGTTTGCCTTGCCCTGTGATATTATTATTGTTATTATTATTAATGATGATCCTTGTGATATAACATGGGTAGATTCGGTGCTTCTACCATTTACTAAGTACGTTTGTACTTACCCTTTAGTATGTTGTTTTTCCCCCACCCCGAGAAGGTGGTTTTGTTGTGGATTGAGTTTGAGATCGCTTAAGTATGGTTTCCGGAGTTTTAGCTGTTGAAGTCTATCTTTCTCACTTTCTGTTGTATAATGGTATAGAATCTCCCTTTTTCTTGTGTAATAGATTAGACAGTTGTACCTTTGGTTTGTAATGAATAGTTTGTAATAATGAATGGATATTCAACCTTGTGTATTTTTTTCTTAGGATTTTTCTTTAGTTGCAGCTTCGTGTTACTTGTCGATCGTTATAGTGATCTTTTAAAGTTTTTCCCGAATCTTTGTTTTTGTTTTCCGCTTGTTCTTTGTTATTGATGATGTCAGGCTTACGTTTTTAATTATATACGTGCGGGCATCCTTTTCCGCTAAGGACTCAGATCCGGATTAGTGGTCGCCCTGAGTTGGTATCAGAGAATGAAGTAACACAGCTGCAAAAGTTTATATGTCTTAAGATATGATCCTATCAAGTTTAGACCTTTAAGTTGTAGATTTTGAGTTATACTTTTCAAGTGTTAACCTCCTAAGTTGGATCTTTTAAGTGTTAGAACTCGTAACATTAGAATCCCTCAGCTTGGGTAGTGTGACCTTAATCTAAGTGTGAGACCTTATAAGTGAACCTTCTTAAGATAAATGTTTCAGGCCTATGTCTTCAGGTGGTGAACTTTCAAGTTGGGCTTCGTTAAAATGTCTTTAATGAAACCTCTCAGTTTTCTTTAAACTTTACGGATCCTTCTTTTCATCAATGCTTTCTTATATTTGATTTATCGTTTTTCAAGGATTCCGACTTATTAATATTCATTCAAACTTTTTTTTTGATTTTGTTGTTGCAATTGTCATTTGCACTTGAGCACTTCAAGCTTTTTCATTCATGATATAACCTTTTAAATTCAAATATTCATTGTTACATGTTTCCTTGCCTCTAGCATACAATTTCCTCATCATTTGTAACTTTGCTCTAAGCATCACGGTCACATGGTTTAATTTACATGTTTGTTTCAGTGTACAACCGTTTTCCTTACTCATAAAATTTGGATGTCCTACTAAACAAGAAAGGTTTCTTTTTCAAAAAGTTATTCTTTTAGATCTACGTATCTTTTCAAAAAGCGTTACAATTTTGAATTTCAAAACAACATTTGGAATTAATGTTTGAACAATGAATAGTGTTGATCATCTTTCCTTAATCCATTTTAATAAATCATACATATTCAAATGATTTGATCCTTGAATATGTTATGACCAACTCTATGATATATATTCTCTCTTTTGACCCAAGTACAGTTCATTCCAGCTTTGAAAACAATTTGAAACTTATGTTGGTGTTTGCCAACTTGGAAAAAGATTTTTATAAACTTTTCTTTCGAACATAAATAGTTGTATTTAACTAGTTCCTTCACGTTCAAAGACATTCCAGATTTTGGTTATCACTTAGCAACCTCCAAAATCAATAATTCTCATCTTTCTTCATTCTCTAAATCATTTTCATTTGAGTTATACATGTCTTTAATTTTCAATCACATTGCATGAAGTAATTTCAATTTCTCATCTGCATAATCTGAAATGGTAATTCCAACCTAATGGTTGTAGGGTTGTGGTATAAGTTTTTGTTGTGTTTAGAAGAATAGTGTTGATGATTCGTTTCTCTGAGTTTAAGTTTTTCCTAGTCTTAGAAGTCTGGTAGGAAGGTTGTGTGGGTTGTCGTTTTAACGCTTTCCGTTCATGAGTAAACAAGAAGTTACCTTTCAACACACCACATACGTTCTTACTTCCTTTTGACCTCCACCAACCATGTCCCTTTCAAACAACTTGCACCCAATTAAACCTTACCGCCTTTTGTCTTGTTTTGTATTAAAAGTATACTACTTTATGATTTCTTCTAAAAGAAATTCTCGTTGTTCTTCTATTTTGAATCGAGAAACAAGCTTCCTTATGATTTTGTAATTGTTTACATTAAATTTTCAACTTCCTTCTTAAATCAAGTCCGACAAAATATTTTTGTCTACTTATGTTTACTCTTAACTACCTTATGTAAAGAATGTTTTTGTTGTGGTTAACTTTTCTGTTCTTGATAATGCATTCTTTTGAGTGTGTATCTTTGTGCTTGGTCAGATCTCTAAATCTTTTTCACAATATCTTTTGGCATATCCATAGCCTGTCTAGTATGAACTTTTAGACTCTTGCTTCAAGAAAAGATAGTTGTTTATCGAGTTACTTTCTAAATAGTTTCGATTAATCTCAACTTCATCGAATTGGCACTCTCAAGTTCTTGACAATTTGTATCCACATGAAAATTTTCGTAATTTCTTTTTCATCACTTCAAGACTAATTGTATTCTTGATTTTAGTCCAAAGTGCATTTTCATAGAAAATACTCTTATCATTTCCTTTTGTTTCCCTCAAGTTGTTCTTCCTTTTTGGGCGCTCAACTTTGCTTTTCAAACCTTTGTTGTTAAGCAATCTTTTTCAGGATTCTCATGGATTGAAACTCTTTTGACAATCTAATCAATAACTGAAGTTTCAAACTGATCGTTTTAAGTCCAAACGTTTTTTTTTCTCTGTTTTTACTGTTCCTAAGTTCGGTGTTTGACACCTTCCATTTCGTCTTTCATCTCCACATACTTTGGTGATGTTATTTGCCTTTTATTTCAAGCCAACAAGAGTTCTTTGCAGACCCCCTTGTTCTACAAGACGCCTCTTCCTTTAAAGAATCTAATCTTCAAGGTGTTTTCTAAATTTGACACTCATCTTTAGCATTTTGGATTCAATGCCCATCTATCAATTTTGAATCAACTTTGAAATTCTTCTCTTCTCAAGAGCTCTTTGCTCAAGTTCCTGTTGATGTGCTAATCAACCACATAATTTTTCAGAGTAATGAAATCTTACCCAATCTAGGAACCTTCTGTTTGGCGTTCAGTGACATCAAACACCTTACTCTAAGTTTATCTTTTTATGGTTTCAACTCTGTTATATTTTGTTGTAAGAGTTTTATACTCCCTTTTAGCTTGCTTTGGTGTGTTACTTCACTAGTGCACAACTTTTCATCTTTCAATTATTGTGACCAAACAAACCTTGTTGTTAATCCCTTCAAAATTGGTTATCTTAAACGCGGTTCATCAAAAGTTTGTTTCGATGTTACCCCTCATTCAAGATCAAATGTTATTTCTTTCTTTGATTTGAAATATTTTATGCTCGCTAAATATATTATCTTTTGCGGTTCCTACTTCAAGAAATGTGTGGATGTTGTTTCTTCCTGTAAAACCGGATAAAGATTTTTTTATAAGGTACCTCACCGTGTCTTTTGTACTTTTGAAGTAATTTCTTTTAACACACCATGGTATAATCGAAGGAATCAAAAGTTGTTTTTTAATATCTTTGAGAGTTTTCAAACCTACGTTTGATTTCAAGTTTTTTCTTCAAGAATACATTCTAAAACCTTATTCTTTAGTGTTGATACGAATGTGCTTTGTTCTTCCCATAGTGTTGGACTCACTACCTGAAGTTGATCTTAGTTTTAGAAGATACCTTTTTAAGTCCGTTGTGAGTTCCATTTCCCCGGGTTAGACGTGTATCAGTGGTAGGAAGTAATCGGTTATTGGATTAGTTCCTGGAGTACTTGCTTGGGTGTTAACCTTAAGCTAAATGATAAGTAGTTTCATCAAAGGTTTGGACCGGGATGTGGTTTTGATGATCTAACGAGATTTGGCGAGTTTGTCAAGTTTGTTGTGGTCATGTGTTTTTGAATCAGGGAGTATCTTTTGAAGTGTAAGGTGAATTTTGTAAGACTAGGATGTTTTGGTCTTAGGTATGGAAATTTCTTGATGGTGGACTAGGTTGAGGAAAACCCTAGTAGGCTCGAAAGCCGATCTTTCTTGTGTGTTGTTTCTCTTGGAGTTGTTCTTTTAAGGAGGTTGGAATAGGATGTGAAGTGCTGAAGGACTAAACCGTAAGTATTTTGTAAAGGATAGTGCAAGCTAAGTTTAACAGTCATGCTGGCTTATGGAGATATCTCGAGGAAAGAAAGGGTGTTTGATGATGAAAAGTTTAACCTGGATCTTAGAATCTTTTAAAGCCAAGAAAAAGTGTAGCACTAAGCTTGGGATGTTTTCTAGAAGGGTTGAGTAGTACTCATTTTTGTTGTGAGCGGGACCTCAGAGATGAACCGCGGAGAGCTTTGTAATGGAAAGCTTAACATTGGAAATGCGTGTTGGTTTGAAGTGTTAGTTTTGGCGGGCAAATTCTGGTGAGTTTCGAGGACGAAATTCATATAAGGGGGGAAGAATGTGAAACCCCGAATCTTCGTAAATGGTACAAAAGTCTTTTTTATAATTTTGTGCGTCTCGATATTTTTAATGGGTTATGTTTTAATTAAACAAATAGAGTCAAGATAAATATTAACGGGTATTTACGGTAGTTTAAAAGTATAACTTTTAGTAAGGGCAAAAAGGTAAATGTACTAAACTATATATATACCCATCTTATTCCAAAACCCTTTTCATTTCCCCCCACTTTTGAGATGCTTCGGCTAAGAGAAATAGGAGAGGGAAAAGAGAGGAAAAAAGAGTTTTCGCTATTGCGATCAATCCGGCCGTCAAAATCACAAACTAATTATACCAAAATGCTTCACTTGATGAGAGCTTAATTTTGATACAAGTTTCACTCTGATCGGGTAAGTATTTCGAAAACCCATTTTCTAGATCTAGATGTGTTTTTGAGCTTTTCTTAGCTTTTTAATGTTTTATATGTTGTAGAATCGTATAGCTTTGTTTTGGTTGTAGATTCGTAAAGGGTTTGCTTAGATTCTTGGAGATTTTCTTGTGGATCTAGATCTTCTTGGAGTGTTCTTGAAGAGTTCATGGAGATTTTTGGTGAAAACATAGGTAAAGGGATGTTCAACCAAATATGAATGTGTTATTTTAGAGTTTAGATGTAGCTTTTTATTTCAAGTATGTTTTAGAGTCATTTCATATAAATGCTTGAAAAACATGTTACATTGGTGTTTAAATCTAGTATAATTTTACAAGCATGTTCTAGAATATTTATTTTATTATTTTTGTATGGATTTGGAGTACATTTAGTGTTTAAAATATTGAAAAAAACATGGAATTCGACCCAAGAATGTTGGCTGATTTTCTATGCAAAAATAGAATAAAGAGTTATGTGGAATGTTCTAAAGTCGAGTGTACGTGTTCTAGTGGCTTTGGCTCCGCACAACGTTTCACGGGAGCATTGGAACACTCTACGTTTGACCTTATGTGATGTTGACTTGAGTTTAATATCTTACTTGTAACCTGACGAAGTTAGGGGTTCGGTTTCTGGTGTATTCGGCTCAGCACCTTGTGGAGACCCTCTGCGGGGAGATACTCAGGATCACCGGAAGCCATATTCCTTAGCCTCGTGGGTATTGGATTAGATTCCAATATTTCTGTGCAATGTGTTGGGTAGTGTAATGTAGAGTTAGTCTATGGTTTAGTGGTCCTTAAGAAGCCTTTTTATGTGCAATGAGCTTAGAAGGTAATATTAATTGCTTAAATACGCACTTGATGAGTCTAAAAGCTAAAACATGTTAATCCTTGGTGAGACATGTTTTCTTATCGCAACATGGAATTATTACACCTCCTCACTTTTAGATACTTGTGTCGGACTCGTGTAATATTCCACACTTTTAGATACATGTGTCATATGAGATGCTGTATGTGTCATAGTGCAGTCTTCACCATGCAAAGTGTCCTTGGATTAAAATTTAACAAATGTCTTATTTGGTGAGTCTACTAGTAAGACTAGTAGAGAGTTGTAAGTGAGTGAAACATATGTGTTGTTACGTTTGTTTGACTTGCCATGTGATATTATTATTGTTATTATTATTAATGATCATCCTCGTGATATAACATGGGTAGATTCAGTTCTTCTACCCTTTTGAGCACGCGTTTGTACTCACCCTTTAGTATGTTGTTTTTCCCTGACCCTGAGAAGGTGGTTTTGTTGTAGATTGAGTTCGAGATAGCTTAAGAGTGGTTTCCTGAATTTCAGCAGTTGTAGTCTATCTTTCTTACTTTCTGTTGTATAATGGTATAGAATCTTCCTTTTTCTTTTGCAATAGATTAGACAGTTGTACCTTTGGTTTTTAATAGTTGAATGAATATTCAACCATGTGTATTTTTTTCATATGATTTTGGCTTTAGTTGGAACCTTGTGTTATTTGTCGGTCGTTATAGTGATCTTTTAAAGTTTTTCCCGAGTCATTGTTTTTGTTTTCCGCTTGTTCTCTATTATTGATGATGTCAGTCTTATGTATTTAATCTATTTATTTTAATTATTTACATGTCGGGCGCCCTTTTCCAGTTAAGGACTCGGTATCTCGGATTAGCGTCGTCACAAAGCGTAAACGATTATGTTTCATTGATTGCTAGAGAGCGACTCAACGATATAGTGATTCTATTTGATTATATTGTAAATAGAGAGTTGTTACTCATAGATAAATTTTGAGCTCGTTGGTTCTCCTATGAAGGTGATCTCTTTTCTAGTCGTCTTGACCGAGAAAATACTTTGCTCATCTTTGAGGAGGATGTAAATATCTTTGATCATTCGAGGTCGATCAATGCATTGTCCTCCCACAAGAACTCTGTTCACCACTCCCACCAATGATTATTGAGGCTTATGAGGGCCGAGTTCAATGGGAGTGGTTTGTGGGTGGGGTTGTCTGTCATTCTTGTTATTTCGGTACTTCATGTAAAAAACAACCGAAGTGTAGCGAGGTTGAATCGTCATCTCATGTACTTCATATAAAAAACTACCAAAGCATGAAGAGGTTCAATCGTCCCTTGCGTACTTGATGTAAAAAACAACCGAAGCGTGGCGAGGTTGAATCGTCGTATCGCGTACTTCGTGCTAAAAAATGATCGAAACATTGCGAGTTTAAATCGTCATATCGAATACTTCGTGTAAAAAGTGACTGATGCGTGGCGAGGTTTAATCATCGTCTCACGTACGACCTTAGCGTCGCAAGGTTAAATCATAGTCTCGCGTACTTCGTGTAAAAAAGCGACATAAGCATGGCGAGCTTGAATCGTCGTCTCGCGTACATTGTCACGGATTTATGCAATGCAAAATATAACAAGTAATAAATATTTATAAATCCGGTTTTCCTCAAGTATAAGGATCGTAATATAGAGGTTGATACCGGGTCGATCTTATGGGGAACTGGCGATTGCTAACCCTAGTTTTTGTCTAATTAAATTATGTCACGAAAACTAATCTAAACAGCGGATAAAACTAAATGAAACTGAAAACAAACTTAACTAAAACGTAAAACTAGACAGAAGCTATGATCTAAAGCCAGGAAAGATACGGGTTGCGAACTATTAAACTTAAACTAATATGAAATAAAAGTAAACTACTCTAGACAATTCAAGTTTCACGGGATTAAATTCAAGTTTTAATGAGCAAACGAGCGATTGATCCACCTATCCTAACAAGTATCAATTCCTATCTCGATTATATTGCGTTTTCTAACCAAGTTGTGGTTTCACCTTGTCTAAAACATGAACCCTAATTTCTTAGGTGATTCACCTATTAATCTATGTCTTTCGATCTAAGATTAACGATTTTACTAATCAAAGGTGTAAACTTTAACCTAGCAATCTAACCTATTAACTCTCGTTATGATAGATTAAACAACTATTCCTTATCATGGTGATCTAAGGCTTATAGAGATTTTCATCAACATAAAACAATCATAAAATGCAAGTCTTTCGATACAAATTGCAATTAAACAATAATAGACGTGATAAAGGAAACAACTTTAGATAAAAACTCACAATATAATCGCAGAAATGGAATCAAAACGTGTTGGATGGCTTCACAATGCTCGTTTGATGAAGCTTAGCCTCTCAACATCCTCTGGAAACTCGAAATTGCAGAAAAAAACGAACATAAAACTACCTACTTTTAATCTAGAATTTGGAGCATAAAAACTGGAATAAAAGAAGTAAAAACGCAGCCTAAAGCCGCCCCTAGGTTTAGGGTTTTGAATAATGAGTATATGGTATCTCATATGTGGAGGAAACAGCTGCTATTTATAGAGTCCTGAGTCGGTTCGCCAAAGTCGGTCGAAGGACGCCCGTCCAGATGGATTTGGACTTGCTTCAGACGCCAGTCCACTCAGCGTCCAAACTCTCTGTATCAAAATCGCACCTCCGGACGCTCGTTTGCTTTGATGGACGCCCGTCCAACCTAGACGGGACTTGGACGCCAGTTCAATATGATCGAATTCTGATTTCTTGATCTTTATCTCTTTTTAATCAAATCCAATCATCATTATCTCTTTTATCATCAATTAGCTCGAACTTAATCAACTTTTGATCATCTTTTGAGCCTCAAACATGTATCTATAACACATAAAAAATCGCAAAATGTAATAATGTCCAATTAAATATAAGTTCATCAATAAAACGCATAAATTGACTAATTTTGCGATTAACTTATTAAAAACACCACATGCTCAATATTTCCATCTAAACACTTATTTCTTATGCAAATAATACAAATACGGGGGAAATTATCATAAAATATAGCCTTATAAAACATATAAAAACACCCTTAACAACTCCCCCACACTTAAGCGTTTGCTCGTCCCGAGCAAAACAAAACGAAAACCAAGGCTCGGAAAAAGAAAGATAGACATCTCAGACAATATAGCATAGATCCAATAAATCAGAGGTTCACCACTGTGTGTGTGCAAAGCCATAGAAAACTTCCACTAAATCCAAACTTGAGAAACTCAAAGCAAAACTAGCTAATACCCCCTCGTAGACTTGCGATAAATGACACTCATAAGTTGTACCCTACAAACGCGACATATCCCGAAAATGATGATCGATTATATCTAGAGCCTTTCTGAAATACTCAGAGGATAATCCCTACAACATATCTATCAGTTTATACTGGGGATAAGATAGATGATAACTCAGTCTTATATCCATTCAATTCATACCAATTCTTTATTCAAGTTGATTTAATTACTTCACTTTAAAACACACATCAGAATGAGCTATTGCCCTGTCATAGCAGAATAGGATATTCGAGATATACCCTACCTTACTCAAATCATAAGGCAGCTTCTTCTGACTGTCGTGAGCTTTTGGTCATCATAGTGGTATAGGACATTCGAGATATGACCTACCTCACTCCAATCATCGACCAACTTCCGACACACCCTATTTTAATTTTTTCTATTTTTTTGTATTTTTTTTCTAAAAACAACTTTTCCAAAGCACAGTAGTTACGTTTCACTTATCACATTCAAACCTTAGATATTCACAGTATATCATATTTCGGATCTAAATACAAACTATCATAAATCTCAAGATATATACGTAAAACTAAGCACATGACTTATAAGAAAATCAAAAATCACTCGTCGAAATGGGGTATAATTCACTACAACAAAATAGGCCTTTGGCGACACTTGGTTTGCAGCATTTTGATAAATGTCGTACATTTGCCGACGTAAGTTATTAATTGCCGTGAAAGTACGGCATATGTGCGACATATTATTTTATGCCGCTAATTGCCGACCATTAACTGACAATCGTTGTTTATGTCATAAATGCGTGGCATTATTTGTGGCAGTTTAATGTTATGTCGTATAGAATACGTCACTCTTCCGACACTTTGTAAATATGTCGGAAATTTTGTGGCAATATCTTGACACTTAGAACATAATGCCACCAAACGCGCGACATTTCTCAAAGCCCTACTGTTTATACATTGATAAAGTGACACTATCTATGATGTTTTTTTTTTTTGTTTTGTTTTTTTACAATAAAATATAAAATGTTTTCATTACATTATATCAAAATGTGCTATAGAATAAAAAATGATGTTATATGAAATAATATGTATGTAATCATGATCTTTCGTTCATTAAATATTCATACAAAACACACACACGTACGTATATAATTCTTGAAAATCATTCGTATATTATATATAGAGTGGAACGGTTAAATTCCATACGAGAGACATGGTGTTAAGTGTAAATTTTTTTTTGACGTTTTATGAGAAAAAAATGTGTGGAGTTCATATATAATAGTAATATAATCACATATATAATGCTTGAAAAGAAGCCTTACTAAGGTATCCACTGGAAAACCCCTGAAGAAAAAAGAAAAATGATATGTGCATTACACAATATGTGTAATACACGATCACTACATTCTTTTCTTTTTGATCATTAATGAAAGTGATGGGTGATTGATTAGAATGTGTCTTATCATAATCAATCGATAAAAGTGTGTAGTGAATAATAATATATTAAATATCTAAAGTCTGAAAATAATTAAATTGTTTATCAAAATAATAATAATAATAATAATTATTAGATGGTAACCAATATGTTAGAAATAAGAAAAATGCTTATTCCTAAAAAAAAAAGCTTAATTTTATCATTTTGACCTTACATGTTTTTTTTAGACGACAATGTTTTTATATATATTGATGAAAAAACATACAATGCGTACGAAACATGCATATGTTTCTACATAAATTAAAAACAAAGTTATGTATACATGATTTACATAATAGTAAATTTTACTTAAAGCGGTAATTCATAACATCTAAAGACTAAATATGATAAGACGAAAATTGTTTGAATAAAAAATATTTTAGATGAAACTATTTCAAATACATTTAAAGTAAATAATTGCATTAACGAAATATGCACTAACGCTAATAAATAGAAAAGAAATAAAATCATTCGATAAATGTATCAGTAACAAAAATCATCTTTTTTGGATTAAATCATCATACTCAATTAGGAATATTATTCCTTGTTCTTCATTCTCTTGATAAGAAGTTATATCTTCTTCTTCTTGTATAACAACATTTGCATAAGAGGGTATTTCCTCAACTGCTTTATCTTTACTATTTTTCTTCCTTTTATATTCAAGGAATTCTTGGTATTCTTTATCAGAATTATTATTCTGACTTGAGCTTCCAATTCCGGATATATTGTCCGAATATAAAATTCTGTTTTCATGTTGGACGAGGATATTTCCTCTTCCACCCCTTCCACGATAGGAATTATGAATTCCCCGTCCTGATCCTCTGGACGTCATACCTGCAATTTTTGCAACATTAATCATAATGATAATTATTTCGACAACTCCAGCATGGATGTTTTGAGGGTAAAGAAAGCTTTAAAGGCTTTCCCGTTATTTCCCTTTGGATTATTTCCTTTTGCATTTTTCCTTTTTTACTTTCTACATCAAAAATGACACTTCTCCACCATTTCTGCCAGCAAAATGTCTCACTAAAATAAAAATTATTTTCAGAATTATGAGCTGAATTGTCTGTCATTATTCCTGCAAAAATTCACGTGTTAAGAAATCAGGGAGACTATTGTCTTCTCCTTTCGTATGAAGAATATCGAAATCAAAAGGGGCTAAATGAGCTTGCCACCTTGCAAACATTTGTTTGGAAACATCATGTTTAAAATCTTTATTAAACATAAATTTCGCAGATTTACAATCTGTATATATAAGAAATTTCTTATTATATAAATCATCTTGAAATTTTAAAACACATTTAACAATAGCTAAAAATTCTTTTGTTACTGCTGCATAATTCTTTTGACTATTATTCCATTTTCCAGAATAAAATCTAACAAGATAAACTTGTTTTGTTTCTGGACAAATTTGTTTTAATATGCCACCATAGCCTATATCAGAGGCATCTGTTTCAATTATTTTATCCCATAAAGGATTAGCCAACATTAAACAAGGAAGATTGATTACTTTATTTTTTATTGTTTTAACAGCATTAGTATGCTGATCAGTCCAAGGACTAGGTGATTTTTTCAATCTATCATATAAGATAGCTGCATCTTTAGCTAAATCTTTATAATAGGCAGACACATAATTAAAACTGCCTAAAAATCTTTGTAATTGTGTATTATTCAGAATAATATCTGGGAATTTAGAAGCAAATTCAATACTTCTTTGTATAGGAATAATATTTCCTTTCTCAATATTATGACCTAGAAATCTTATTTTTGTCTGAAATAAAGACATCTTAGGTTTGGATATAACTAAACCATTTTGTATTATTAATTTTCTAAATATATCTAAATGTTTAAAATGATTTTCAATAGTTTTTGAAAATACTAATATATCATCAATATAAACTATCATAAACTCACTATAAGGAGTAAAAATATCATTCATAATCTTTTGGAATTCTGATGGAGCATTCTTTAAGCCAAAAGGCATAACTCTCCATTCATAATGTCCAAAAGGAACATTAAAATTGCTTTTATATCTTGGTCTTTTCAGGATATCCGAATTTGCCAAGATATCAGATTTTAAATCAAATTTAGAAAATATAATAGAATCATATAATCTATCTAATAAATCCTTTTTATTAGGGATAGAAGATCTAATCCATTTTAAAACTTTATTCAGAGGTTTATAATTAATTACCATTCTAGGAACACCTCTTTCTATTTCACTATGTTTATTAACATAAAAAGCAGTACAAGACCAAGAAGACTAAGACTGTTTTATTAAACCTTTTTGTAATAAAGATTCAATCTCTTTCTTACAATATTCTAAATATTCTGAATTCGTTTGACAAGGTCTAGCCTTTGTCGTAATTTTTCTTTCATCAAAATCATCTTCATAGGGAAGATCAACAATATGTCGTTTTCTATTCCAAAAAGCATTAGGATGATCGCTACATATTTCAATTGAAAATTTATACAATAAGTCATTTATTTTTTCTTTAAGCTTTGGATTTAAAAGCAATTAAAAAATCATATTAAATACATAATAAAAAATCACATTATGTTGGATAAAAGGGTCTGGTGTATTATTTAATTTTCGGGTGGTGGTCCTAAAGGACAACTTTACATCTTAAATGAAGAATAGGACAAAAAAAATAATATTTGGTTGCGAAGGACAAAAAAAATAGAGATGTACACAAATACCCTTAATGATAATGTAAGATTTTTTTTTTTATTTCTCACTGCAAATTCAGGAAATAAATGCATTTAATGTCATTCGTTTTTTTCTTCCTAAAAATAAGGCATTTAGAATCTGAATCGAGATGCGAATTAACTCCCCACCGCTCACCGCTTTTTCTTCCTAAAAATAATGACAATTTTCTTCCAATACTGAGTCAAAAATTCGAAATGTTTTTGTTAATTCCTTATGATCCGATTTTCGTTTTAGTGATATATTGGGCGGATCGGCTCGGCATTCTTAATAATTTGATTGAATTAGGGTTTTATCTTGAATCGAATTCTGCATATTTTGAATCGACTATACCCTACTTGGGAAGGGGAACCCCAATAGGGGATTTGTGTACCTTAAGATCGTGCACATTCATTAAAAAATGCCGAAACGTTACTACATGTCCCTTAGAAAAAAAATGCCGAAACGTTACCAAACTAAACCCTAATTGGGAAAGGGAACCCAATAGGGTATTTGAGGACCTTAAGATCGTGCACATTTGTGAAAAAATTGGGAGAAAATCGCGAACTAACTTGTCTTTCTCATCAAGCAATTCCGAAAAAATGTAGCAACATTACAAAAATGTAGTAACATTACAAAATAATGTAGTTCCAATTCCAATTCGGAAAAATGTAGTAACATTACAAAAATACACAATGGTGTTACTACAAAAAAAAATGCATAGTGGGCACAGTGTGTGTTACTTACAAAAATGCATAGTGGTGTTACTACAAAAATGCATTGATAATTCCTCAAGAACAAACAATTGATAATTCTTCAACAACAATTCTTCAAGAACAAAACTAAAGACATGTAGGATTCATACAACAACAATTGATAATTCCATGACAACAACAATTGATCATACATGCCAATTGATCAATGAAACAGTTATGAAATAGGACCACAATAATGATGCACGACATATGAACATTTGCAATCCACCATAAATAAACAGTTTTCTTCTTCCATAATAATCCACAAGCAAAATCGAAACAAGCGTCGCACCACAATTCACCGAACCGGTGATTAAGGCCGACATAAGCGAAGCATTAACTCCATACCCAATTGTCACGAACAAAACCGGAGCATAAAGCGTAATCAAATTCATACCCGTAAAGCTGCCGAAATGCCGGAATCCCGATCGCGAAAGTCAATTGCGGCCGGTTCGTCCGTTCGAAGATATTCGCCCATGGATGCTCCACTTTCTTCGATTCTTCACACGCGCAGAATCGGATCTCGAATTCCTCATCCACGTCTTCGATAATGAAGATTATACCGAATGCTGGCGGCGCCGCTTAAACAAATCCGCCACCCGTTTTTCGGCCACCGTTTAGCGATGAAGTAGTTGATTAGGATTGCAATTAGGACAAGCGGCGGTGGCGGAAAACGTTTTGGAGGAAAGTGGCGAGGAGGGGTGGCGGCGCAGAAGAACAAGCGTAGAATTTGGGTTTTTTTTGGAGATCTTAATCAGCAAGAATTTGAGAATTTTTTTTTTTTTTTTTTTTTTTTTTTTTGAATCTTTGAAACGTGCGGGCATGAAATAAAAAGGAAATATTATTTAAGGGTATTTTTGGATATACATTACTTTCTGTCCTTTACAACCTGTGCATTTCTTTCTTGTCATTTTTTTCCAAATAAGATGTAAATCCGTCCTTTACGACCTTATCCTATTTAATTTTTTGCTTTCACACTTGACATATAGACAAAAGCACGACACGTTCCCATGAAAGCATATAATCAAATCACTTCATGTTGTTATTTAAAGATAAAACATATATACGAAATCAATATTCATATTATAAACCTTATATCCATAATATTTTACCTTACAGGTGGTAAATATATCTTTAATTCAATGTATTAATCCTTCAATAAAAATTTACACTAATGTATTTGCAAACGTGAGAAGTGAACGTGGGTGTGGAGGAAAGAAATTCGCGTTTAGGATTAAAGACAGAACAAAGTAAGGTTTTTTTTTTTTTTTTTTTTTTTTTTTTTTTTTTTTTTTTTTGGTTGTTGAGGAAAGTGAGAAAATATTATACTTATAAAATTCAGATGTCCTTAATTTATTTAATTTTTGAGAAACCAAAGAATTTTATTAATCAACATCCGTAAAACATGCGGCCAAAACATCTTCAAGATGCGAACTATCTCAAGAAGTCGCAGAATCTAAAAGCAAATCATGTCATGCTAAAAAGGCGCGGTACATTGCCGATCCCGTGGCAAATGAAAAAGAAATAGAAGTAAAACTAAAGAGTAAAGCCAAACAATCCCGCAGTAAACAACCCTGAGCGGTGATGTCTTCCATAGACTGCCGAAGCCGCTGCACACACGCCGAGCAATCACTTCCCACCTTCAATTGGAACACATTCCATCGTTGCGCCTCCACCAGTGCAACATAAATAGCCCGAAGCTCCATATATTCCGGCCGACCTCCCTCGTCAAAGGGGTGACTCATCGAGTGCATGACTGTCCCTATCGAATCCCGAAAAATCAGCCCAACTCCCACCCAATCTTCTCGTACAGCGGCATCCACGTTACATTTCACTACCCCCCCTGAGGTGGCCTAACCCACAAATCCGGAAAAGTTTGCGACGCCCCTTGTACCCAGAGGTCGCCAAAGCCTCCGTAAATTCCGCCGTTGCTCCCAAAGAACGAGTGCACACCTCCGAAACATATACAACATGACCATCAAACACCGCAGAACAACGTGCTTTCTATATCCCCTACATGAGTCCAACAACTCTCACTGCATCCTGCACTCCCCCTTCGTCGAAAACGCGCATAAAGAAATCTGAAAAGGAGGATGAGCAGAGATGCTCCAATAACCCGTAGTAAAGAGAGGCCCACCAGATTCTCTGTGCCATTTCACACTCAAACAAGTCATGCCGCTGAGTCTCAACTGTCTCCCCGCATGCCAGGCATATGCTTGTCCTCATATTATGTCGCATAAAGCCCTGCCCAATGGCTAGACAATCATGAAGGCACTTGTCTCGGATTTTATCTAATGAAAAACAAACAAGTAATAAAATAATCCGGTTTACCCCAAGTGCAGGGATCGTAGTATAGAGGTTAATACCGGAGTCGAGTCCACAGGGAATCGGGGTTGTTTACCTAGTTTTTACCTAACTAACCTAAAGATGTCACAACTACTATTACTAAAATTAATGGAAAATAAAAACGATTAACACGTAACAAACTAAAAACGAAAATAACAAAAGTAAACTGGACAGAAGATCAGAAATCTAAAGCCAGGAAATATAATTGCGAACAAGATTAACTAAAGTATCTACTCTAAAACCTAAACATGCAATAAAAAGTTCTAACTTAGCTAAGCAATTCAAGTACAAACGATGTATCAATAATTTAACGAACGAACAAGCAATTGATCCACCAATTCTATAACATTCAATTCCTCCTTTAGATTATCTAGTGATGATTTAACAAAAGTTGTGATTCACCTATCGTAGGTATGAATTTCTAATCTCTTAGATAATTCGTTTATTAATCTTTTATCTTTCGATCCTAAAGATTAACGCTTTTAATATCAAAGGTGTAAGATTTCTCAATCTAGCAACCTATAAATTAACCTAACAACTCTCGTTAATTAGATTAAAGATCTAATCTTTATTACGGTGATCTAGGGTTTAATAACGATTTTCATCAAACATTAAACATCAAGCATGCAAGGTACAACTTTTAATAAAAACTCACAAGATAATCCAACGAGAAATCAAATTTGATAGAACGGCTTCACAACGCTTGTTCCAAAGGGCTCTAGCCTCTAAGCATCGTTTGATTACTTGAAATAGCTACTAGAAAGTACATATAATTTGACAAATTTATCTAGGAAATAAAAAGCATAAAAGTTGTTTATGAAGGGTGGAGAACATAGAAAAATCGCCCCTTAGGGCTCTTGTGGCCGCCTAGTGTAATTAGGGTATCTTTTGGATGGAAAAACGTGGCTATTTATAACAATTTAAGTCGGTTTTTGCTATGTCGGCGGCTGGACGCTCGTCCAAGGGTTTGAACGCCCGTCCATTTTGCATAAAATCTTCGGGTCGGGCCGAGTCATGTCAGACGCCCGTCCTATGTAAATTTGGACGCTCGTTCAACAAAAATCTTAATATCCTGAATCCAATGTTCCTTCCTGGACGCTCGTCCGATTCTTCAAACGCCCTTCCAGCTGGACGGAACTTCAGACGCGCGTTCACTTCACTTCAAATCCGGTTTTTCATCTCTATCTTTATCCGACTTCATCTTTATCCTTTTTCTTCCATGTAAATCCTCACTTGAACATCTTTCAAACCTCTTTTAAGCTGAATTCGTGTATCTACAAGACATCAAAACATTGCAAAGTATAAAATCATTTAAATTGATAGAAAATCAACAATAAAATCTCATAATTCAACCAACTTTGCGATTAAACCATTCCAAACATCACTTGCTTAATAAATCAAATAAACGTTCACTTTCTATGCAAAACATTGGAGTATAGAGGAAAATTGTCACGAAATAGAACGATATAAATCATAGAAAATCATCCTAAACAGTACTGACACAAAAAGTGCTAAATACAAGGCTGAACCGGGAGCTGCCAACATCACCGTTGAACCCAATCAACCCCACTTGAAGTCGTCGGACCTGCTGCTAGAGATGGCCGATAAAGCAAGAGAGCCAAATAGTACCCCGACTTGACCGTGTAAGTGCCCGTGCGGTCGTAGCCCCAAATCTGTCGATCCGGATGAGTCCTTAAGGCTACAGAAGTGGACAGAATGGCGTCAGATTACCAGGGATGGAATAAACCCCGAATACGAGGGGCATCCTAGACTCGCGTGTGCGGAATGAACAAAGTTGAAACCTTAGCATCATTATAATACAAATATGGCATTATAATATACCCTTTACCCCTTATCCTTTTTTAACCTTTATACAATCTATACTATAATTCGACGACCAGATAACAACTTGATATTATTTAAAGTTTAATTCTATTAACAATTTTATATGAGAAACTATTTTTTTAAGGTAGAAACTATTTTTTAGTGTGTGAAAAAAAATTATTATTTGACCAATGACCTGAACCATGATCTTAACCGTATCGAATTGTGACCAAACCATCGGTTTATTAATTGGCTATTCATGAACCAGTGGGTCTTCAACCAAAACCGTCAAACCGGCAGTTGAGTTGATTTTTTAGTATGGTTGGTATTTATATCATTCAACTACAAATATAAATACAAATATGACGTTACAATAAATCGGTTACCCTTTGATCCCTTTTTAACCCCTTACAATCCGTACTATAATTCGATGAACAATACTAACTTGTTGTGATTGAAGGTCATTTCGATTATAACCACCAAAGTGATATTATTTGAAATTCAATTGGATTAATTAGTTGTAAGAGAATATTTTATTAATTGTGTGAAAAAAATAATTTTAGTTGACCAATGATCTGAATTGTATCGAACCATGACCAAACCATCGGTTCATTAATCAGCTATTCACGAACCGCTGGGTCACTAACCAAAACCTTCAAGCTAATAATTTAGTCGATTTTTGAGTATTCTTTGACGTATAGATATCATTCAAATACAAATACAACAGTACAATTAATCATTTACCCACTTAACTGTTTTGACCGCTATAATTAATGCACATCTACCCTAATTCGATGACCAAATACCAACTTGATGTTAATTTAAGTTCAATTCGATTACAAACACCAAATTGATATTATTAAAGTCTGATTTAATTATTATTAATAAACACTATTTTTTAAGTGTGAAAAATAGGTTATTAATTGATCAATGACCTTCACCAGTAATCAGGACCACATCAAACTGTAACCGAACAGCCGGTTCATGGTCCAGCGGGTCACCAACGAATACCTTCAAACTGGAGATTCAGTCGATTTTTTAGTATCGTTGATGCACATATATGATGATACAATAATCATTTACCCCGTTAACTCATTTTAACCCCATATTATAATTCGATGTCTAAATATCAACTTGATGGTAATTGAAGTTCAATTTGATTACAAACAACAAATTAAAATTGTTTAATTGAAGTTCTATTTGATTATTTATTCACATACAAGAAACTACTTTTGAATGTGTGATAAAGAAGAATATTAGTTGACCATTGACTTGAAACAAGATATGAACCATTTTGAACCATGATTGAACCGTCGGTTTATGAACTCGCTATTCATGAACTGGTGGGTCACCAACCAAAACAGTCAAACTAGATTTCAATTGAATTTACTAGTATCATTGATTTACATATAGATCACAATAACTCATTTACCCCCTTAACCAGATTTAACAAATAATCCATATTTATGATAATTCAATGACCAAATATCAACCTGATGTTAATTAAAGTTAAGTTCAATTACAAACACCCCTTTGATAGTATTTGTTCGGTAAAAACTCGTTTTAAATTTATAATTACCGGAACACCCCAAGTGCAAGGCTTGTAGTAAAGGTGTTACCGGGTCGTCCTAAGGGAGTTGAATGTTTATCGGATTAAGGTGCAATTATTATATCGATTATGTCACAGATTACTATCTAAAACTAAGGTATATATTAATTATAATCTAGAAACTATGACTAGAAACAGAAAATAGCACAAAATCGACACTGGATGGGCGTCCACTAATGTGGACGGGCGTCCGATGATGTTCTGAAGCAGAGAAAATATGCGAAGAGAAGCAATGAGTAAAAACTAGGGTTTTAAAAATAACTAAACTTAGCAACAAAAGTTGATACGAACGAATTTGGTTTATCAAATAATTAAGAGGAACGGCAAGGCAACGGGAATCCACCAATCAATCAACTAACCCCAACTAGATTGCGCGCTAAAGATATGATTTTTAGTAATGATCAAATCACGAATTCGATTAAGTCTCTCTAATCAATTTCTAGGGTTTCGTTTTCTTTCTCAAGCAAAACTAAACTAGCATGCATAACAAGATCATGATAATGTCTCCAATACCCTACTCAACTAATCATAAACAATCTCTTGAGTTATAACTAATTGCATCAATTGAAAAGATCAAAGCTTGAACAATATTCTCATACAAATTCAATCAAAAAGATAGTTTCATCGATCTCTCGATTCAAATAAAACATAAACAATATAACAATATCCAATTGATGAAAAATCATAAATTTAACTCACTAAGATATAGCTAAAAATCCTCTAGTTGGTGTAGTTGTTGATTGGTTTCCTCCGTTGTCCCACCGCGAATTGCTTAGCCAACAATCATATTGGTGATCATGATTGTTGGGATGGAAGAATTCATCTCCTTGTTTGCTCTGGAATATACGGCTTCTTTGAATGTGATGTGCGTATTTTTCTGTGTAATGATGTGATGATCCCGTTTCTGCTCGAATGCTGCTGCTTATATAGGGGTTGTAACCGACTTAGGACGGATCTAGAAGATAAATACGTGAAAATCCGCTGACCGACCGAATGACGTCACTCGGTCGACCGAATGCAATGGCTCGGTCGACCGAGCCTACCTATTTACGCGCTTTTCCATCTTTGTTTAGCCAGTATACCGTGTTCCCTACTTCACTCTTTCGATCGATCCGATTTATCCTCTCTTTAATGCTCCGATTTTCTTCTTTATTTTGAAATCACTTGATTGAATGAGATTAATCTTCTCCATTAATAATATCCCCATGCATGTCTTTTAATTTTCTGCAAAATTGTTGTTACACCAAGTCATCGAATAATAATAATAATAATAATAATGTGTAACAAAATAACATTTAAACTCAATATTTCCTCATAATTAAATTATAACCCCTCAATAACCATTATAGGAATTTAACGGTTAAAACACGCTTTTCTCATTTATTTCCCTTAAAAATAAGGTAAATTGTTTAGGGATTAAGCCCGAAAATATAGTAAAATATACCCTAAACAACTCCCCCACACTTGGCTTTTTGTTCGTCGAACAAAATAATCAAACTGCTCACTTATACATGTAATCCACATAGATTCTCGACTCACGTAACAAAAGATACGACAAATATAGCAAGTAATACCAACATAGAGATAGATTCAGTGCGTGTGTGAAAAGCCCTTTTAAATCTCCACTATTTTTCACACAAAAATCCTTTCAAACAATCCTAATAACTTTCCTAGGTATAGGCAGTAACCGTTCCACACAAAGTCTTCCCGTGTACTTATTAGGATAATCCCTAATGCATATCATTCAGTTTATACTGGGGATAGTCAGAAGATAACTAAGTTTTCAACCATGCTTACTAACTTTCCACATTGCCATTTGCTAATTTTTCTTTTTTTTTAAAGTTCACTTAGTCCCACGTTTATAGCATATGCCCTCATTCCCAGCAATAGGATGTTTCGTGATAACACCCTAGCTGGACTACTATCATCGGGCAGTCGGGAGCTGTTAAGCCTCATTGTGGTATAGGACGTTTCGTGATAATGCCCTACCGCACTCAAATCATTGGCAGCTACATCCGACATACACATATTTTATGCATCTTAGATTGGTGTACAAACCTTAAGATATATCCCTCCTATCACATTCAAACCTTCAGATATTCACAGTACACGGTTAGAAATTAGGTGTAATGTTTACCGTTACTATTAAGCACAAGTCTCTCTAGGATAAATCACTAGGATAGTGAATGGATAAAGTTTAAAAATGTCGCTTCAACTTCAAAGGCTTACGTGAATATGAAATGAATACTATCTCATATTAGTAAAAGCATGCTATAATTATCTCTCAAAGTCACATAAAATCATTGTCAGGAAACTACAACTAGCAAGCCATTTGTTTCAATTTCATGCTCAAGATTCACAATTATCCAAATTTACTTTGAAAAATTTTAAAATTTAAAATTTTCGGTGAAAAAAAACACATGTACTCATTTTCAGAAATATAGCATGATAACATACCCAATTTAGACACCCCCCACACTTAAATCACATTATGTCCGCAGAATGTGCAAATAAAAGAAAAGAATACTTAGCTGGTTTCAAAGTGGTTGTCGGGCTGTAGGATGGCAGAGGTCAGGCCGTAGCATGAATGTACCGCTGCAACTCGTATCACGAACAGACAACACTAAAAGTGATAATTGGCAAAAACCGCTCAACAGTATCTGCAACACTCGACATAGCATATAATCTCGGGGTACAAGGGGTATATGAGTAAACATGTAGGCACATAAAGCATTCACAAATAGGACAGGGATAACCAACACACAAATCACCATTGTTTTATTCCTAAAGCCCTAAAAACTTAACTAAAAAGTAACTTAAAAGACTAGGCTGCCTCCTAGGAGCGCTTTTTTATTGTCATTAGCTTGACAGAGTAAACCAAGTCAACCTGGATCAGGCCACTTGGGTTTGAAGCTAACCACTTCTCCGTCAGAATCAGAATGACTAGGACGGAAATGGTTTTCGCCACAACAACAAGTCAAGTGCGCGATAAGATCATGAAATTTTTCTCCGCATTTATTAATCGACTCTTTTCTTCTTGTTCTTGCTTCTCAGATTGGTGAGGTATGCTAACAGCGCAGGAGCATTGACTGAAGGATCTGCAAGGTTAGGGGTAATAATGTCATCATCCACTCCGAAGAAGTCGGATGGAATCTCTTCACAAGTAAACAACTCAACCGTTTCATTTCTCTTTTGAAAGTACAAGATTGCCAGGCTTCTCCTGGGTTGCCCAAAGTACTTCTTAATCCTGTGACCATTGACTTTGAACGGTTGATCGCGTACCCTTTCAACGTAATGGCTCCACCAGGATGAACATCAAGAATCTCAAAGGGGCCAGACCATCTAGATTTAAGCTTACCAGCAAAAAGATGGAGCCTGGTATTATAAAGCAAAGCCATATTACCCACTTTGAATTCACGATCCTTGATCTTAGCATCATGGAGTGCCTTAGTTCTTTCCTTACTGATTTTGGCGTTCTCATATGCTCTGAGTCTAAATTCGCGAGCTCATTCAATTGCAATAACCTCTTCTCCCCACAGAGTTGGCTATCGAAATTCAAGAATTTAATAGCCCAGTAAGCTCTGTGTTCAAGCTCGACTGGTAAATGGCATGCCTTTCCATAAACCATTTGGAAGGGTGACGTGCCCATAGGGGTCTTAAACGCAGTGCGATAGGCCCAAAGTGCGTCATCCAACTTCAGACTGCAGTTGGATCTAGTGGAATGCACAGTTTTCTCCAAAATCCGCTTTAGACTTCTGTTGCTCACCTCGACTTGGCCACTGGTTTGAGGGTGGTATGGTGTACCAATTCTATGCTTGACACCATAGCGCTCAAGAATTTTATCTAGTGGGGCATTACAGAAATGCGAACCTTCATCACTGATAAGGGCTCTAGGACAGCCAAATCTAGTAAAGATATTCTTTTGCAAGAATTTCTTTACAACTTTGTGATCATTGGTTTGGGTGACTATGGCCTCTACCCACTTGGAAACATAGTCCACACAAACCAGAATATATTTGTTAGAGCATGATGATGGGAACGGTCCCATAAAATCAATGCCCCAGACGTCAAAAACTTCACATTCCAAGATAGGCCTCAAAGGCATCTCCATCCTATTAATGAGTCTCCCTACTCTTTGGCATCTATCATGACCTTTGCAAAAGGCTTGAGATCTTTAAACAAAGTAGGCCAAGTAAAAACCAGCTTGAAGGATTTTTGTGGACTATCTTAGGTGCTCCGTAGTGTCCTCTGCGGGACCACTATGACATTGCTCCAAGATATCCAATTGTTCATGCTCCGGAACGCACCTTCTAAGCAACCCGTCCTTGCAGACTTTAAATAGATATGGGTCCTCCCATACGAGATACTTTAAATCAGAAAAGAACTTCTTCCTCTCCTGATACGTCATTTCTTCTAAATGCCCACCTGCTAAGTAGTTGACGTAGTCAGCATACCACGGCCTCACAGTCTCTAGCTTCATTAATTGCTCGGTTGGAAAATCAATGCCTATGTCCTTGGAAATTGTGCCACCTTCAATTACTAGGCGAGACAGGTGATCAGCCACAATATTTTCACTACCCTTCTTATCTTTGATCTCCAGGTCAAACTCTTGCAAAATTAGAATCCATCTGAGTAACCTTGGTTTTGCATCTGCTTTGTCCATAAGGTAGCGTAGGGCTGCATGGTCTGTCCAAACCACAACCTGAGACCCCAGAAGGTAACTTCTAAACTTGTCGATAGCAAAAACGACGGCTAAGAATTCCTTCGATCGTGGTGTAATTGCATTGAGCCGGGTTCAAGGTGCGGCTCGCATAGTAAATGGGCCTGAACTTTTATCAACTCTACGGCCTAAAAGCGCACTCCATCGCAGTAGTTAGAGGCATCGCACATTAATTCAAAAGGCTTAGTCGGTCGGTGCGATTAAGATAGGGGCACTTATGAGCTTATCCTTTAGGCAATTGAAAGCTTCCTTGCATTTTTCATCAAACAAGAACCTAACATCATCTTTCAGAAGGTTAGATAAGGGCTTGGCGATGGTGGAAAAACCCTGAATAAACCGCTGTAAGCCAACATGACCTAGAAAACCTCGCACCTCTTTCATTTGTTTGTGCACGCCATCTTTTCAATGGCCTCTACTTTAGCCTTATCTACCTGAATACCAGTATTGGACACCTTGTGTCCTAGAACAATTCCTTCATCTACTAGAAAATGGCATTTCTCCCAGTTAAGCACTAAATTCTTTTCAACACAGCGCTGGAGTACCATATCTAGATTTTCCAAGATCTCATCAAAGCTATCGCCATAGACTGAGAAATCATCCATGAAGACTTCCATACATTTCTCCACAAGTCCATCGAAAATGGCCAACATGCACCGTTGGAATGTAGCTGGTGCATTGCATAACGCGAAAGGCATTCTGCGAAAAGCAAAAGTGCTCGATGGACACGTAAACGTAGTCTTCTCACGGTCATTAGTGGTCGATGGCTATCCGGAAGTAACCGTAATATCCATCGAGGAAACAATAATACGATGACCACTCGCCTTTCAAGAATTTGGTCAATGAAAGGTAAGGGAAATGGTCTTTGGCGGTGACTTCATTCAATCTGCGATAGTCAATGCAGACTCAGAGCGATCACAAGGCGTAAAGCTACTTCTTCCCCTTTTCATTCATTTCCACGGTAATACCTCCTTCTTTGGCACAACTTGGGTGGGGCTAACCCACTCACCGTCGGCGATTGCATAGATGATTCCCATATCTAACCATTTAATGACTTCTTTCTTGACAACCTCCTGCGTATGCGGATTCAAACTTGGCCGAGGTTGTCTCGACTTTCTTAGATCCTTCCTCCGCTCGGATTTTATGCATGCACACATCGGGGCTGATTCCTCGGATATCACCCACTTGCCATCCGAACGCGAGGATGTTCTTTTTCAAGCACTTTTATCAGCAGTGCTTCTTGCTCGGGCTCAAGTTTTGAAGAGATGATCAAGGGTAACTTATCACCATCCTTAAGAAAAATGTACTTAAGGTGTTGTGGAAGCGGTTTAAGCTCCAAGTCGGAGGTTGTTGCTCAATACTGGATTTTAAGGGCCACCTTTTCCTTATGGGCTTGAAGTGGTTGGATCAAGAATACCTCATCTTCCCGAGGTATATCCCCGTAAAGGTCTTCGATCACATCATCCGTAGGGATCCTTCCTTCACAAGACCCGCTGCCTCCTTCTTATGCTTGATCATCTTTCTCAACTCTTCTTCTTCTAGCTCCTCTCGCTAGCTGTTCCCAATCATCAACCTCCCAATGAGTAGTCTCTCTCCGTAAATCCACTTCATCCCAACTACCCATCGTGGCTTCCTCTTCTACAGGGTTATAGTCTTCCGATGCAGCTCTTTGAAATCATCGTTCATTCTTTGGGAATCTCAGTGTTTCTTGTTCATTGACAGCTCGGTGTGAGCAATTTGTGAAGACGACTCATCGTGATTACGGCTGTAATGAAAACGTAAGATGGTCCACGATCGGCTTGATCTTTAATGTTTATAGCTTCAAAACACCTATCTCTGTTAGCTCTTTCGCTTCTTCGAGTTGGCATCTTCTTCGTCCTCGTAAATTGCTTCGATTTAACGAGATTTCTTCATTCAAGGTTTTCTCGGGACTTTCCCTCGTGTGAAGGTAAATGATGTATCATCGACTCTAAGCGTAATCGACCCTTACGAGTAAATCAATGAGGCGGCAGAGGTGTCCAAAAAGTCCGGCCTAGAATTGGGGCATCTCTTTGTCGGGTGGATAGTCTAAGATAAACCGATCAAGAGGAAAACCAAATGTTCAACACGGAGAAGAACATTAGCAACACAACCGGCACGAGTGGCTAGATCGGTCTACCATCCGAAGAGAAATAGATGCGTTCCGCATTCTTTTATCTAAACCGAGCTTTTTGCAGACGTTCAATGGCATCACATTTATGGAGGCCCCTGAGTCGCATAAGACGTTTTGGAACATGTGGCCTTCAATCTCACAAGAGATTGAAGGTCTCCCGGGGTCACCTCGCTTAGTAGCAACTTTTTGTGAAACCATAGAGCAATCTTCTCTTAAAACTTCTTCTGCCATCCCTTGAAGCTTCTTCTTGCTTCCACAAACTTCCTAAAGATACTTAGAGCATTTGGGCATTTCAGTCAATACCTCAGCTAGGGGTATACTCACTTTGGTATCTCTAAGCATCCTCCTCACACCGTCATATTGTCTATCATGACTGAGGGTATTCTCTTTCTTCTTCGGTGGATAAGGAACGGCTTTATCATTGTTCATGGCTTGACTTTTTATGGCTTCGTCTTCCTTATCCTTCCATCTGACACACTTTTCCTCCCTCTTCTTTGTCAGGGGTACAGCCACCTGACTTTTCCTCATTTCTCTATCAGAGTCATTTTCATCACCGAAGAATCATCATTAAGCTCCTCCTCGCCATTGTTGCTTTCTTCGGTATTTAACTCGATTTCCCTCCCGAACTCATGGCGCGTGAGGGGGGGGCTACTGCTTCCGACATCTTTCCGGGTCCCACCTGCTTACCACTTCTTAAAGTAACCTCATTCAGCTCTTCGTTCCCATAATCCCATTGAGGTGTGATGGCAGTGCAAACATTGATATCTCGCTTTAGGATTTTTTCGGTATAACTTGGAAGTTTACCGTGGGGTCTGCTTGCTTGTTGATCGCCATCCGCCAACCTGTCTCTCTATTGTCTTGACACTAGTAGCCAGGGTCTTCACCATGTCTACTAGCTCATCAAACTTATGTTGAGGGACACAAGAGGTGGTTTGGTTATGAGGTTGGTTTTGATTCCAACCACCTTGAGGTCTCTGAGAGTTAGGATTTTGAGGTTGATTAACCACCCCGGGAGGTGGTCTTTGATAGCTTGAGCTGAAGGAAGGTTTGGAATTTGATGGGCCAGGTGGTGCATTGGCTTGATTAAGATTGGGACGTTGAAATCCGGAATAATTCTGATTCTGATTGAAGTTTCTGAAGGTTTGGTTATGATTCTCCATTAAATTCACTTCCTCATTTATCTCATTTTCCGTCTGCATTCCCAGGTAGTTCACATCTGACGGCCCTTGTTGCTGTATTTGTAAATTGGCTAGCTGCTTGCTAATTACTTCCATTTGAGCAACTAACACCTTAGTCTCAGAATTGCTCGCAGCAGATTCCTTCTTATTCCCACTAACATTGGTCTTCCTAGGACTTGACCACATGTTATTCTTGGCTATAGTTTCACTACCCTGTAGTAGGGGCATCATCACCTCCCCAGGAAAGATCCATGAGCAGGTTGAATCAAGGAAGTCTCTATTTGGTTGAGAGACACCTCTATAGAATAACTCTAGTAGCTCATGTCTCTCTTTGTATCCATGGTTGGGGCACTTCCTCATCAATGATTTAGTCTCTCCCATGCTTTCCCACACTCTCACCATCAAGTTGTTCAAATGTGGCTATCTCCTTTTCATGTCCATGATTGTCCCTGGTGAGACAAACTTGAGCGAAGGCTCTTTTGACATCATTCCAGCACGGAGAGAATGATGGGCTAAAGATTTGAACCAACGGTTTGCTTCACCCTTTAGAGCAAGCGGGAAGAGTTTTAACTTGACAATCTCGTAATCAACACCAGGATAGTGGCTCGCTTCGCAGATTTGAGCGAAGGTGGACAAGAAGTCATGAGGATCTTCATCGCAGAGTGCCATGAAAAGAACTATTCTCGGACCGGTCCTACCACTCCATTTTTAGATCGAAGTTCGCCTGCCCTATGTCCGAGAGGCGAATAGGTCTATGCCCTTCCAGAAAGTCTTGGTCAAGATAGGGAGCATAGGGGTCTTGATTTAAGCTGGTTTAATTTGGTTTTGACGGAATTGTTGAAGGCCCGATTATTTATCCTAGCTTGTTGATTCTCGTTGTTCTTTGTATTGCTGCATCTGTTGAAGGAGCGATTCATTTGGGCTTGAGGATCTGGATTTTGAACTTCGTTAGCCATAATGTCGGACCAGGAAGAGCTTTCTCTCGAGAATAGATCGCTCAGGCTCGGGATTAAAGATAAGAGGTCCTTCTTACTCCTGGTTTGCATAAACGGAAGAGCGAGAATGGAAAAAATCAACCTTAGGGTTGATGAGAACGAATGTAGAGGAAATTAGAGGGTTTAGACAGAGAGAAGAGAGAAGAAGTGACAATTGAAGAGAGAGGAATGGCGTTCGTATGAGTGAACGCAGTTGGGAAATGCGGAAGTGGGCTGCTCGTTCGTTCGAGTTCAAGGCTGGCGTAAGACAAACAAAGGGGCACACGGGCGTTCAGAGTTTGGACGCCCGTTCAGACAGTTTCTTAAATTTTTTTATTTTTTTTTTTAAATTTTTATAAAGGCTGCTAAAATCTAAGGCAAATTTAAACTATGAAAAATAAAAATCAAATATGAAAAATATAAATAACAACAAAAGACAAACTATGATAAAATAAAATAAACGTAACCTATAGATTAGCACCTCTAAGAGTCCGACAACCGTTACCGACTCCCCGGCAACGGCGCCAAAAACTTGTTCGGTAAAAACTAGTTTTAAATTTATAAACCGAAACACCCCAAGTATAAGGCTTGTAGTAAAGGTGTTACCGGGTCGTCCTAAGGGAGTCGAATGTTTATCGGATTAAGGTGCAATTATTATATCGATTATGTCACAGATTACTATCTAAAACTAAGGTATATATTACTTATAATCTAGAAACTATGACTAGAAACCGAAAATAGCAGAAAATAGCACAAAATCGACACTGGACGGACGTCCACTAATGTGGACGGGCGTCCGATGATGTTCTGGAAACAGAAAATATGCAGAAACAGCAGGTAAAAACTAGGGTTTTAAAAATAACTAAACTTAGCAACAAAAGTTGATACGAACGAATTTGGTTTATCAAATAATTAAGAGGAACGGCAAGGCAACGGGAATCCACCAATCAATCAGCTAACCCCAACTAGATTGCGCGCTAAAGATATGATTTTTAGTAATGAGCAAATCACGAATTCGATTAAGTCTCTCTAATCAATTTCTAGGGTTTCATTTTCTTTCTCAAGCAAAACTAAACTAGCATGCATAACATGATCATGATATTGTCTCCAATACCCTACTCAACTAATCATAAACAATCTCTTGAGTTATAACTAATTGCATCAATTGAAAAGATCAAAGCTTGAACAATATTCTCACACAAATTCAATCAAAAAGATAGTTTCATCGATCTCTCGATTCAAATAAAACATAAACAATATAGCAATATCCAATTGATGAAAAATCATAAATTTAACTCACTAAGATATAGCTAAAAATCCTCTAGTTGGTGTAGTTGTTGATTGGTTTCCTCCATTGTCCCACCGCGAATTGCTTAGCCAGCAATCATATTGGTGATCATGATTGTTGGGATGGAAGAATTCATCTCCTTGTTTGCTCTGGAATATACGGCTACTTTGAATGTGATGTGCGTATTTTTCTGTGTAATGATGTGATGATCCCGCCTTTCGAAATGCCGCTTATATAGGGGTTGTAACCGACTTTAGACGGATCTAGAAGATAAATACATGAAAATCACGACCGACCGAATGACGTCACTCGGTCGACCGAATGCAATGGCTCGGTCGACCGAGCCTACCTATTTACGTGTTTTCACACTGTTGCTTCGTATACCGTGTTCCCTACTTCACTCTTTCGATCTGATCTGATTTATCCTCTCTTTAATGCTCCGATTTTCTTCTTTATTTTGAAATCACTTGATTGAATGAGATTAATCTTCTCCATTAATAATATCCCCATGCATATCTTTTAATTTTCTGCAAAATTGTTGTTACACCAAGTCATCGAATAATAATACTAATAAAAATGTGTAACAAAATAACATTTAAACTCAATATTTCCTCATAATTAAATTATAACCCCTCAATAACCATTATAGGAATTTAACGGTTAAAACACGATTTTCTCATTTATTTCCCTTAAAAATAAGGTAAATTGTTTAGGGATTAAGCCCGAAAATATAGTAAAATATACCCTAAACAGTATTTTAAGTTCGATTTGAGTAATTATTTATAAAACAAACTATTTCTTAAGTGTGTGAAAAATATAATGTTTATTGTCTGATGATCTGAACTGTAGTAGACCGTGACTGAACCGATGGTTCATAAACTCGTTATTCATGAACCGGTGGGTCACCAACCACAGCCGTCTTCTTCAGCGTAGGAAGACCAACCAAGCGAAGGGTCCTATATATATATAGATGTAAACCATTACAATATTTCAAAGTATAAGTGTTTTACAAAGGCAAATATTCGTTAGTTAATGTGACACCATGAATTGTGAAGTCATATAAAATTATAAAATGTATAATAAAAATTTCATGTTTTATTCTAATCTATCGTAGCTCGAATACGCTGAATAAAAAATAAAATAAAAACATTTTTTTACGATAAAAGGAAATGCTGTCTTTTAATAAAAGAAAAGAGGAAAAACAAAAACAAAAACAAAACAATAAAACGTGGGACACTTTTGGCGCATATTTTTCCCACCAAAAATTTAGAACATGCGAAAAAGATAAATGAACTTTTTAAAGATGATAATAAAATGCTTAAAATAATCATAAGAATATTAAAAAATAACTACTTTAATTTGATTTGTTTTCCTTTTAAAAAGAACTCCTTACGGATAAATCTGGTTTTCAGATTATTACCATTTAAGTTTCACATTCTCCCTGTTCTCCCAAAAAAAAAAAAATTTCTACTATCGGTTTCCTTCTCAAACTCCCTTGATAACAAAGATCGTATGAGGTGAGGCTCACATCAAGGCAGAATTGCATTTTACTTCCGTAAGTTTCAGTTAAAATTGATTAATTGTATGAGTAGAAATTGAATTAGATTATTGTCAGTTTTATTTTGAATCCATGAAAAATTGAAGCTTCAATGTTTTCTTTTTCTTTTTTTTCTTTCACATCTAGTGATGCATTCTATATTTATATTCCCAATTTTTTTGAAAGGATATATTTTTTTTTAAGAATTGATAAACGAGGTAAGCTTTTACATTTTCTTCCCCACTAATTACGGTTGACAAATTTTTTTTTTTTGTTGTATCTTCATCTCCCATGTGCAATTTCACTACTCACCACCGGATACCGGATAAAACGAGAAAAACAATGAAGAAATTCGAAGGGGTTTTTTTTGGGAGAAATTTTATGTGAGTTTAACATCTTCATTTCAGATAACATGTTGAGAAAGTGGGGAGATTGAGGGGTCTGGGGTGGGGGGACGTAGACTGTGGAGTTATTTGAGTTAATTGATTTTTTTTCTTATATATAGTTTGATTATACATGTTACAATATTAGTAAAATTGAGTAGAGGCGTATATACTTGAAGTTTTAAAGAGCAGGTTGTTGTAAAGTTTTTTCTTTTGGGATAGATTAATTATTTGCAGTAGAACTTGTGGATTTAACAGATTTTATTTTTCATATTTAAGTAAAATAACACTGTATTAGAATCTTCGGGATAAATCGGGAAGTCTCTCTACCGAATAAAGATAATATACGTACAACCGCATTATTTTTCCTTCCCCCAGTTGTTTTATCTTACGGCTATGCTTGCTGGGTTTTTTTGTTTTTTTTCAACAAACATGGTAAATTAATGGTTTTTTGCTTGATGTTATGCCATTTTTTTAACTCAGTTTTGTTTGTAAATTCTGAATTTTTAGGACAACTCTTTGCATATATATATATATATATATATATATATATATATATATATATATATATATATATATATATATATATATATGTAAAAGACAAGTAATATATTTTATTAACTTATTTATTTATTTCCTGAAAGAAAAACCTTATTTATTAGTTGATAAACAAAATCTTTAATATAATAGGACATGTCTAAGTTTGTGTCCATAGCCATCCTTCATTTTGTATAGTTGATTGGATTCACTTATGTATTTTTTGGGTGCTTCTTATTTTTCTTCTTCTTTTAGGTGCATTTACTTTTTCCTTATTTTACTTGAGTTCGCGGATCAGTCTATCACCAACTTTTTGGCATTTCCGTCAAAGATAAATGACAAATATTATGGTGGTAATGACTTTCAAACTCATTCTTGAATTCAATAGTTGAAAATTAACACACATACTTACAATCATCCATGTGATGACATGTGTTAATTGAGTTTGGTGGTCATTGACAAATATAGTTTGACACTTGCAGGTTTCAATATACTTTCAATTTGCTTGCACTCTGTTTCTTATATGATTTCAACAATATTTTTGCACTTTTGCCTCTTTTATTAAACATGTCATTCTTCCTCTCTTTCAGATTATTATGGTTTCAAAGCAAACAAATACCACCTACTTGTATGATTATGTTTTTGTTTCTAGTAAGTGGCCTTTTAATATTTTTGTATATGCTTTCATATATTTTTAGAATTGGTGTAATCGTTTGTTATTTTACGGAGAAGTATATGTTGGCAATTACCGATGAATCCTTTTTTTAGAATACATGTTTTATTAGATGTCTTTTTGTCTTATGTCAATGGGATTGTCACATTTGAATGTATTTCAATAAGTATATGGATATTGTAAAGTTGCTTCAGCGGTGAAATGTTAAGGACGTTCAAATTGCATCAAATTGTTGTGTTGTGGAATTTTGAGTTTGGGATGCTTTAAAAGTATGTTGCAACTAAATTAATGTGCAAGGTGATTTTCATTTATGGTTCTTTTGTTATTCTTGTTTTGATGTTTGAATGTCTGGCCATATTATGTGCAATCTTTGCTCAAATGTTAAGCTCACTTTAAGTTTTTTCTAATTATTTATTAGATTACTTGTTTATTTATATTTTATAAAATAACTTTTTCTTGATACAAAAAAAACCTTGCTTATGATATTTGTTGTCATGAACAATGGTTTGTTTTCCTCTCGTGGATGCAGGATGAAGCAACAAAGAGGAAGAAGAAACGGAAGGATTGCAAATAAAAGGTAAAATATACAAGCATATAATATATGTTACTATACTTATAAATAGTTATACAACTTTTCATACCATTCAATTTACTTTTTGCAGGACATTTCATGATATGGAGATTATTGGAAATTATTGAGATTGGATGCTTGTTCTTTTTCCGGAGGAAAATAGTTGCAAATTGAACGCATTAAATAAGAGCATCTAAACATCGTTATCGTTTTTCTAGATAAGTACAACTTATTGTTGGATTGAATGTTTGGATAACAATTATTCTTTGGTGTTTAGTTATCACTTCTTTCAACATCAACCGTAACCTTTATGTTCACTATTTTTAATAATTTCATTTCCCCTGTGTCTTTGATTACCAATATATATGAATGTCAGGTAAGAATACTAGTACGTCATTCATATATTAAAAAATTGACATAAACATGGTCATTAATTCGATTACTACAGTAAAGTGCATAAAAAACGGTTATTATTTTTCGAAAAATATACCATGTGTCACAAAATCGCCATTAAAACAGAACCAACATTTTCTATATGTGCCACACAATTGTCGTGAGATTCACCGCAATAAAAACAAGTGTCGGTAAATTATCATTTGAAAAAATACATCAAATGAACAAATGCCATTATAGTGCCACAAATATGTGTCAATCTAAATGAAAAGTGTTGGCAAATTTGCCACAAACAACATGCGGCAATCAAAATAAGTGTCATTAAATTGCCACAAAGTTATGTCCGTCACATTAACCAAGTGCCAGAAAAACCGCCGTAAAAATAACCGACACATTTGAAATGTGTCAGCAAAGTGCCACAAATAAAACATGTGTCACTTCTACTATGTGCCATATAATTGCCATATGACTTCCGACGGAACAACAAATTGCTGCAAAACATTGCGACGCCTTGATATTGGCGACACTTAAATAACCACCGGTTAATGTGCCGGGATTGTGTTTTACGACACTTATTTTCGATTTCCCGGCATTTATTTTGAGCCGCAAAAGGCCTATTTTGTTGTAGTAACTTTATAAATTAGCTCCTCGTTCACTATGGCTCGTGAAAAATAGATTTCAGGTGAAACAACTAACTTATCAAACATATGATATATAGCTTAGATGACTATAAAAATAACGAACATTGAATTGAATTGCCTACTCGGGACAAAACAAAAACAAAAATGTCGAATTTTTTTGAAAAATCTAGCTCATTTTGCATAGAAACATAACGAGTTAAGCGAATGTGTGGATACATATCAAATCATTCCCCTCCCCCACACTTAAAGATCAACATGTCCTCATGTTGTGCAGAAAGTAAATAGAGAAAGAACTTAGCTGATTTTAACAGATACTCGAATCGTCGGTCAGGCCGGAGCCTACATAGTGACACTTAGAACTCGGAACCATACAATGTAGCTCGACAAAACCGCTAGAAATATACCTGCACGACTTGACAAACACGGAAACATCTCGGGGAAAACGGGGAATTATACCAAAATGAAAAGAGATAGCAAAACCGAGTAATATCAAAAGATGAAACACGAAACACAGGCACAAGTTGAAACAAAGTAGAAATGAAAGTACTGATGCCTTATGGCTTACATGATCCATCGAAAGAATAAATAGTAGCTAAATGAGAAATTCAACGAATCACGTAATCAAAAGTAGCAAGAATATACAATCATTGTATCTAGGACAAATCAAAATCTAAAATGGGGAAATAATATCAGGGCTGCCCCGGTGCCGCAGAATCACCAGCCGGAGGTGCTCCACCCGCAGGAGAGTCAGGCTGCTCCTCACCAGTAGACGACTCAGACTCGTGCAGAACATCCGCAATGGCCTGCTCGATCTCATCAGAATAGATATAATCCATGGTGCTCGGATCGAAGATTCTGTCGTCCCTCGGCTTCCGGTCCTCACTGATGCACCGTAAAATGGTCAAGATGTTGTTCTGAGAAGTCCGAATATCCTCCATCCAGTTCCTGACACTGTCGGCCATACTCAACCTCATCCGGATTGAGGGAGATAAAGTAGGAAGGGAGGATGCTCTAGGCGGCGCTGATGAAGAACCGGGCTCCTGTGGTGCCCCGACTCGATCGTGTCGAAGACTTACCTTTCTCTCTGTATAGGCCTCGGGTTCTTCGGTTTATGATCCGCTCCATACTCAGGCACACGGCATCAAGACATAAAGCGTGAATCAAGTGAGGATAATCGAGGCAGCGTGTATAAATCTTACGATTGATAGCCACCTCATCGTATAATGCTTGCCCCACATTCACATTCAGGCCAAATGTCAACGCATATAGCATGCCTAGGTCACCAATATGGAAATGTGTCAAGTTGTTCTTCGGCAACAACCGACTCTGAATGAACCTACACTGGACTTTCCAGTCCTCCGTCCAGGTAGTGGTGACTAACTCTTTCCGGTCTCCACACGGTCTCAACGTCCAAGCCACATCCGGGCAAACTCTCAGCCTCAACTCCTACAAAGGATCCTGGCCCGTACTCTGTCTATGAACAATTTCCTCCTTGTAGTCCCGACCCTCAAAAGACGCCAACTTGTACTTCTGATTAATCACCTCCGACGTAAACGGAACTTCCCCCCCTCGAACCACAACTACTCCCGTCTCCAAGTCGGTTTCCGAGCAATTAGCATAAAATTCCCGAACTAGGGAGCCATTGACCGGGGTAGTCGGGATAGTCATCAAGGCCTCCCATTTTCGGTCCTTTAGCAATTTGACGAACCCCGGATCGACCTTAGCCTCCAATGTAGCCCGCTCAATCAACATAGTCCTCGAGAAGTAATGTTTGGTATAGGCGTCGTGGGCCCTAGGGTTCACGAATCTACGAGGCATAGGCATAGGGGCTACGGTTTTCGCTTTCTTTCTAGGTTGTGCAGCCATAGTTTCCACCGGTTCCTCTTCCCGGGTAGCATCCCCAGCTTCCTCAACCCTAGTCGATGCTCCACTCCTCTGAACCCTAGGCATCCTCATCAAGGGAATATCATCGTCTGTCTCAGATCCGGAGGTTGGCTCATCCCTCAAAGTTGTCCTAGTTTGGGTGGCTCTATGGGGTTGCTCTCGAATGCTAACACCCCGGTTTGGATCAACTAAGGTGGGGTCAAACTCCTTACGTTTCTTCCCGGCCTCCCTGGCCACTTCCTTACCATGCCGCTTCACTACCGCCTTCTTATGAACCATGATTCACTCCTAGACTAAACCAAAACAATCCCAATTCAAAACAAGATACCCGTTTAACATCCAAATCGGGATTTCAAAACAACCAAACCACAAACCACAACCATCCATTATCAACAACCAACCCATTCATCATCCATCACAACACCACAACACAGTAACAGAGCAGAAAGAAACCACAAAACCAGAAAAAAAAAAACGAATTAAGGTAATATTCAAGTGAACGAGCCGACCCAAAGATCGAACTCACAAAAACGTGAATAAAATCTAGAAAAGTTGTTACTAACTTACCAAGTAAGGCGAGTAGATGCTGATCGAGATGAAAATCAGTCCAAACAACACAAATTTGGCCCCCAAAATCGGATTTTTCCCTCAAAAAGTCGGACTGAAAAGGGCGCTGATTCTCCAGAAAGATGGTGTGTTGGGGAATTTGGCTTTGAAAATCGAAGAGAAGGGATCAAGAGCGGTCTATAGCACTTTGAATCGCTCGAAATGGTTTAGAATCGAAGATTCTAGGGCAAAAGGAGGGAGGAAAGTCGGTTTTCGCGTTTGAATTGGAAAAAAGTGAGGGTTCATGGAAGGAAGGGGTATATATAGACAGATGGGGGACGCTCGTCCAACTCAGTGGACGGGCGTCCACTGGAACATTATATGAATTGGACGGGCGTCCTGTTTTTCAGACGCTCGTCCAAACATTTGAAAACTGAACATGATTGGAGGGAAATAATCGGACGGGCGTCCAAAATGTTGGACGGGCGTCCAATAGATACATAGGGCAGACGGACGTCCAGACCTCTAGACGGGCGTCCAATGCAGTTTCTCAACAAAATTATCAAATTTTCATGCAAGTTAAATTCAAATAAGCCGTTTCTCATTAAACTTAAATAAAATTTCAAAATTACAATATGAAAACCAAGAAAATACATAGAGTGAAAAGAAAAATGAAAACAAAAGGAAATAGTGGGTTGCCTCCCACTGAGCGCTTTTGTTTTACGTCGTGAGCTCGACGAAACAACCTAAGAACGCTAGTCATCATAAATTTCCGACCAATCTATCACCCGGATAAGACGGCGGAGCATGTCAATCGCCGGAGGGAAATCATATTCATCCTGCAGACCCCAGTCCTCACCAGCTATATCAACACCTCAAAAATGTTCAGCTTGTAGCACTAGCGCTAAATCTGTCAGCATCGGATCATTCAGGATCGTGTATGGACGTCCTAGAGCTGCCTGCAACTCCTCAGTAGTGAAGTCTCCACCTCCCGAACAGCGGGGAACAATAAGGACATATGTGACAGTCCTGATGTGGGTACTAATATCAAAATATACGTGCAACACTATAGTCCCTCCCGGTCCGTCATCTACAGTGATAAGTGGGATCCTCCTAAGGAAAGGTAACTCCTCTGGTAGAACTCCGAAATCCATATCTAGAAAGCACAACTAACTGACAGATATAAACAAAAGCAAAACTTAGTAAGCTAAACTTAAATACTAAAACTTAAATACTAAAACTACAAAAGCAAAACAAAATCAACTAATATAACGATATCTAGGTTGCCCTCTAGTGGCGCTTTTGGTTAATGCGTTAGCTCGACACTGTTGAAAGTTCAGCCCGGATCAGGCCATTTAACTTTTCTGCCAGCCACTACCTCGTCTAGACTTTGATTAGCAGTTCAGCTGCAGAAACAACACTTAACACATTTAAACTTTACCATGGTTGACTTCTTCTTCTGAACTCTCAGATGACGTTTCAGCTCTTTCTTAAGCTGCTGCTCCCTTTCAAACTCTTCCATATCCCAACTACCAGCTAGAACTTCTTCAGAAGGACCACTACCGGCATCCTCAGAAAACAAGTCGGGTGAGAACTCGTCAAATTCTTCGACTTTTATAGCACCACACCTGAGGATATCGAGGAAACGAACAATCAAAGGTCTCTTTTTAGGTTCACCAATATAGTGCTTGCACCTTTGACCATTTACTCGAAACGGTTGGTCACCATAACCGCGTAGTTCTAGAACGCCTCCAGGAATAATTTGGAGAATCTCAAAGGGACCGGACCATCGTGTCCTCAACTTACCAGGGAACAGATGTAGCCTGGAATTATACAGAAGAACTTGTTCCCCGACTTGAAATTCTCTTTTCTTAATCTTGGCGTCATGGAGGAGTTTCATCTTATCTTTGCTAATCTGGTGCTCTCGTAGGCTGGAGTGCAATTCGTCCAACTCATGCAAGCTGCTGCGATCGGTGCTTACCACAAGATTGGGAATCAAAGTTCAGAAACTTTGTAGCCCAATAAGCTCTATGCTCTAACTCATTGGCGAGATGACATGGCTTACCATAAACCCTTTGATATGAAGATGTACCCATAGGAGTCTTATAGGCGGTTCTGTATGCCCATAGTACATCATCCAACTTCAAGCTCCAGTCCTTTCTATGACTGTTGACCGTTTTTTCCTGGATTTTCTTAATACTTTGGTTGCTCCTTTCAACGACCACTAGTCATCGGATGATATGGTGTGCCGAGTCTTATAGCGAACACCATACTTTTCAAGAACTTTCTCTGAGGGTCGGTTGCGAAATCGTCCCTTCATCAGCGATCAAGGCACGTGGACACCCAAATCTCACAAAGATATTTTTCTTTAGGAATTTCATGACTGTCTTATGATCATTGCGAGGAGTGGCTTGAGCCTCCACCCATTTAGAAACGTAATCCACATGAGACTAAGATGTATTTGTTACCACAAGATGATGGGAATGGTCCCATAAAATCGATACCCCATACATCAATGACTTCGCATTCTAGAATGGGTTTCAAAGGCATGTCAAAACGCTTTGTCTTGTCAGTACCGGTTCTTTGGCATCTATCACAAGCTTTCTGAAAGCTTACGTATCCTTGAAGATCGTAGGCCAATAGAAACCGGATTGGAAGATCTTAGCAGCGGTTTTCCAAGGACCAAAGTGACCTCGAGTGGGTCCTTTGTGACCTTTGCTCAATGATATCGCGTTGCTCGGTTACGGAACACATCTCTAAGCGGACCATCTTTACTGAGATCATAAAAGATAAGGTTCATCCCAAAGCGAAATATTTCAAATCGAGAGAAGACTTTTTTCTTCTCACGATAGGACAATTACGGATCGAGATATCGGGAATGAAGGTAATTGACAATGGAAGAATACCATGGAACATACGGGCGCGACCATCGATAAGCATAATGTTTTCTAGAGGAAAGTAAAGATCTATATCATACGGATCATCCTTTTCCTCACTTAACATTCTCGAAACATGATCCGCCACGACGTTTTCACTACCCTTTTTGTCTTTAATTTGAACGTCAAACTCTTGTAGGGTCAGTATCCAACGCAGTAGGCGCGGTTTAGCCTCTTTCTTAGTCATCATATATCGCAAAGCAGCGTGATCAGTCCACACAATCACTTGAGCTCCTAACAAGTAACTACGAAACTTGTCCATAGCAAAGACTACGGCCAATAATTCCTTTTCCATAGTAGTATAGTTAACTTGAGAAGGATTCAATGTGTGACTGGCGTAATAGATTGGCTGGAATTTCCCTTTGATTCTTTGTCCTAAAACAGCACCAACCGCATAGTTTGATGCGTCGCACATAAGCTCGAAAGGTAGATTCCAGTCAGGCGATATAAGAATTGGGGCAGAGATTAAACGGTCCTTAAGCTCCTCAAACGCTTGCTTGCAATCCTCATCAAAATTGAACTCAACGCCTTCCTTTAGTAAAGTAGACAGGGGCTTGGCTATCTTGGAGAAGTCTTGAATGAATCTCCTATAGAAACCGACATGTCCAAGAAAACCTCTCACTTCACGCACATTCTTGGGATAACTCATCTTCTCGGTAGCTTCTACTTTTGCCCTGTCAACTTCTATACCTTTAGCGGAGATCTTGTGGCCAAGAACTATTCCCTCATAAACCATGAAATGGCATTTTTCCCAGTTTAGGACTAAGTTCTTTTCCACACATCTGGATAAGACCTGGTCAAGGTTGTCAAGACAATCATCAAAAGACTGACCAAAGACCGAAAAATCGTCCATAAAGATTTCCATACACTTTTCTCTAGTAGCGTCAAAAATAGCCGACATACATCTTTGAAAAGTATTTGGAGCATTGCAGAGACCGAATGGCATTCGCTGTAGCGAATGTACCATAAGGCGCGGTGAAAGTGGTCTTTTCTGGTCAATTTGGATCAATGGGTATCTGAAAGTATCACGAATATCCATCAAGAAGCGATAGAATCGTGTCCGCCAGACGCTCAAGCATCTGGTCAATGAATGGAAGGGGGAAGTGGTCCTTCATGGTTACCTCATTGAGCTTTCGATAATCGATGCAGACTCTGTAACCAGTGACAAGTCTCAATGCTATTTCCTCTCCCTTCTCATTCTTCTCAAAGCGTAATTCCACCTTTCTTGGGAACTACTTGAGTCGGGAAACCCATTCACTATCAAAGCAATGGCATAAATGATTCCCATGTCCGAAGTTTGATGATTTCTTTCTTAACTACCTCTTGCATATGAGGGTTGAGCCTCCTCTTGGGCTCTCTAACACATTTTCGCATCCTCATTTGTCTTGATCTTGTGCATACAGGATGTCCGGAGATATTCCTCTCGATATCTCCTACTTGCCATCAAAAGGCTTTTTCATTTTTCTTCAAGGCGTTGATCAATTTCATTTCCTCTAAGCGAGACAACTTGGCGAGATATAATCAAAGGAAGCTTGTCACCTTCTCTTAGAAACACATACTTAAGATGTTTAGGCAGCGGCCGGACACCAAATCTGCGAGGGGTCTTTAAACTAGATTTGAGATCTCCACTTTTCAACTCAACATCATTTGAGTTTCTTGGCGGTCCCACCGCCAAAGCTTCTCCTCTCAACAACTCATCCTCAAAATCAGCTTCTAACTGTTTTAGACTTACCACACCATGATTATTCAAATTATCAACCAATCGCTCATACTCCGTTGCAACAGTCATGACTTGCTTTTCCATCAAATCATTGAAGTCATCAGACGTCCCCTCAATGGAAAAACCGTTTGGAGGACCCGAGGGTATTTGAATGGATTTGGAAACATTATAGCTCACCTCTTGATCACCAACAAAGATCGTCACACGCCCACCATTGCAGTCAATGAGGGCTCTAGCTATAGACAGAAAAGGTCTTCCAAGAATCAAGGGGACATTTTCATCTTTTTCAATGTCTAGGACGCACCAGTCAACGGGAAAGGTAAATCTATCGATTTGAACTAGTACGTCTTTTAAGATTCCCGCTGCTTTCTTAGAAGATCTATCAGCGAATTGCAAATTCATGGTAGTGGGTTCTAGAAGATCAATTAAACCCAGCTGTTTGCATACAGACATTGGCATGAGGCTTATAGATGCACCCAGGTCACACAAAGAGTTAGGGAAGACCAGGCCTCCCATTAATACTGTAAGCACGAACTTTCCAGGGTCACCTCTCTTGGTTGGTAAGTCTTCATAGTTGATCATTGAACAATCCTCACCAATCAGCCTCTGCATGTCTGACAATTTCCTTTTTGAAGAAACAACATCCTTGATAAATTTTGTATACATAGGCATTTCAACCAAGACCTCTGATAATGGAAGATTCACCTGAGTATTTTTCAAAAGATTTAGCACCTTTTCATACTTCTTATCTTCACTCAAAGGGATGTTGCTCTTTCTTGGTGGAAATGGAAGCTTTTGAGATCATTCTCGAGAAAAGACTTTCTTTGAAGATGCCTTGTGACTTTGTCTTCCGAGATCCTTCCATCGAACAACTTTTTCAATCTTTTTTATTAGTCAGCGGATCAGCCTCCTGACTTCTACTTGATTCTTCATTCCTCAGGGGATCAGCCACCTGAGGACTTCCAACTTTTTCACCTCTCAGAGGATCAACCACCTGAGTATTCGGCCAACGGGAGTGTAGGTGCTCAGCTTCCCCTCCTGCCTTATCAATGGCAGGAGGGGCTAGTGGTTTCCCTGGTGGGAAGGACCACTAACTTGCGTACCACTTCATAAATTCATTGCACTGGCCTCCTCTCTACCGTATGGAATTGATGGTACGAGGTCAGTGCATTGGCTTTGATTTAACTCGGTCTGAGCCACTTGACCACCCTTGGGGTTTTTCTCAGTGAAACTGGGCAATTGCCCTGGGGGTCTAGAAGCTAACTACTCAGCCAGTTGCCCGATTTGTCTCTCAAGATTCTTATTTGTAGTCATCAGGAGTTGGATACTTTTATTTTGCTCCTCCAATTTAGCTTCAAGATTGTTAGTTTGGGAGGGGCCTTGAGAGTTCTGGAAATTTTGAGAATAGGGCTGGCTGGGCCGACTTTGAAATTGAGAATTTGAATTGGAAGGCCAATTCTGATTGAATCTCTGAGTAGGATTGGAAAAATTCGAGTTTTGGTTCTGATTAAAACCAGGGTTTCTATTGAAATTTTGATTCGAATTAGGATTGAAACTGGGAGATTGATTAAACCCGTGGTTTTGGAAATTATTCTGGCCAGAAACTTGATTAGACCTTTGGTTGTTCTGACCATAGAATGCATTCACTTCAGCATTCTGTCCGTTCATAGGGCAGAATCTAGATGTGTGCCCCACCTCGTCACAATTCTGACATGTGACTTGATTACACTGTCCATAGTCATGAACATCATTCACTTGATAAGGTGCAAGGGGATTGAATTGACACTGGCCATTCATATGGCGGTCGGCGGCGACGATTTTAGCGATCTGAACACGAGGGTTACGTGGAAAGAAAAGTTTGATTTATCGGATTTGAAATTTGAGAAGTTTCCATCTGCTTCTGCAGCATGGCGATCAAACTTTGCATGTTTACCTCCTCAACCTTAGGAGGAGGAGGAGGTGCTTGAATTGCTTGATAAGAGGGGGCGTAGTTGTACTTTGCAATGTCCTCAAACAGTGCCCATCCATCATCAGGCGTTTTCTTGAAGCGCCCGCTTGATGAACTATTGACCATGCCTTTTGTAAGCTCGGTCAATCCAATAAAGATGGTGTTGACTTGCCTTTGCAGTGGCAAGCCATGGTGGGGACACTTTCTAAGCAGAGCTTTGAATCTTTTCCAACAATCGAAGAAGGATTCATTCTCTTTACGGTAGAAAGTGAAAATCTCGTTTAAACAACTGGGATTTGTTTTTGAAGGTGGGAAATATTGACTCAAGAACTCCTTTACCGAGTTCGGCCCGGTGTGTCGATTCGGAGGAGAGAAGTATACCACTCCTTCGCTTCTCCCTTTAGAGAAAATGGAAAGAGTTTCGGTTTAATGGCATCCTCACTTACTCCTTGGATCGTGTGGTGCGCATATCTCAAGAACGTATGTAAGTGAGTATGGGGATTCTCGATTGATAACCATGGAAAATAGATGCATCTTTGCATCATCGAATAAGTCCGGCCTTAGCTCGAAGGTACATGCGGTGATCATTTGGAATGACAATAGCCGGGTTGGATTGTGGATGCGCCAGGCATGGCGTAGTCTGCGCCAACATCGTCTATCATCGCGACCATTATTACAAAATCAGTGATTTCCTTGGCTAGCTGCTCCTCAAGATCTTGCTCGGCTCTGTCTGCCAGAACCGCAGAACGGAAAATCCGCCTGTTTGGCCGGACTACGGTTCGCTCGGGGTCAGGGGTGTATAGTAACGGTCCCTTTTGACTACGAGTTTGCATAAACCGAACCAAAATCAGGTGGTTGAAACCTAAAGACTAAGAATTTAAAAACCTAAACTAAAAATTAAAGCCTAAGAGGAGAAAAAGAAATGCAAATAGTTAAGACAAGGGAGCAGACGGACGTCCAGAAACCTGGACGGGCGTCTGGCTGGAATTTGAACTAGACGGGCGTCTGGAAGTCCAAATGCTCGTCTGATAGGTTGAAGAAGTGGACGGACGTCCAAATTGGATGGACGTTCGTTCAACAGGTTAAAAACGGTTCAGAGTTGAAAAATTTAGAACACACGGGCGTCCACTGGTCTAGACGCCCGTTTGGAAGCAGAAAACGAAGCAGGAATGGAGAAGAACAGCAGGAAAAAGAAAAACAGAAAGACAGAAAGAAAGAAAAGAAGAAAACTAATCACAAGAGAGAGAAGAACCTTAACCCTAAACTAAAACCCTAATATCCTAATAACCTAAACGATTATCAACTAAAAATAGGAATTAAAACGAAATATAACCAAGAAAAATGAAAAACAAAAAACTAGGCAACCGTCCGGTTCCCCGGCAACGGCGCCAAAAACTTGTCACGGATTTATGCAATGCAAAATATAACAAGTAATAAATATTTATAAATCGGTTTTCCTCAAGTATAAGGATCGTAATATAGAGGTTGATACCGGTCGATCTTACGAGGAGGCTGGCGATTGCTAACCTAGTTTTGTCTAATTAAATTATGTCACGAAAACTAATCTAAGCAATGGATAAAACTAAACGGCGAAAAAAACTTAACTAAAGCGTAAAAGCCGGACGGAAGATATGATCTAAAGCCGGAAAGATACGGGTTGCGAACTATTAAACTTAAACTAATATGAAATAAAAGTAAACTACTCTAGACAATTCAAGTTTCACGGGATTAAATTCAAGTTTTAACGAGCAAACGAGCGATTGATCCACCTATCCTAACAAGTATCAATTCCTATCTCGATTATATTGTGTTTTCTAACCAAGTTGTGGTTTCACCTTGTCTAAAACATGAACCCTAATTTCTTAGGTGATTCACCTATTAATCTATGTCTTTCGATCTAAGATTAACGATTTTACTAATCAAAGGTGTAAACTTTAACCTAGCAATCTAACCTATTAACTCTCGTTATGATAGATTAATCAACTATTCCTTATCATGGTGATATAAGGCTTATAAAGATTTTCATCAACATAAAACAATCATAACATGCAAGTCTTTCGATACAAATTGCAATTAAACAATAATAGACGTGATAAAGGAAACAACTTTAGATAAAAACTCACAATATAATCGCAGAAACGGAATCAAAACGTGTTGGATGGCTTCAAAATGCTCGTTTGATGAAGCTTAGCCTCTCAACATCCTCTGGAAACTCAAATTGCGAGGAAAAAAGCGAACATAAAACTACCTACTTTTAATCTAGAATTTGGAGCATAAAAGCTGGAATAAAAGAAGTAAAAAGCAGCCTAAAGCCGCCCCTAGGTTTAGGATTTTGAATAATGAGTATATGGTATCTCATATGTGGAGAAAGCTTATTGCTGCTATTTATAGAGTCTGAGTCGGTTCGCCAAAGTCGGTCGAAGGGGCGCTTTGTCGGAACTTGTGGGCGCCCGTCGAGATGGATTTGGACTTGCTTGAGGCCTTGATCCACTCGGCGTCAAACTCTCAGTATCAAAAATCATTACCTCCGGCCTTTCGTTTGCTTTGATGGGCGCTTTCGTCCAACTGGGGCGGGACTTGGGCGCTTGATTCAATATGATCGAATCTCGATTTCTTGATCTTTATCTCTTTTAATCAAATCCAATCATCATTATCTCTTTTATCATCAATTAGCTCGAACTTAATCAACTTTTGATCATCTTTTGAGCCTCAAACATGTATCTATAACACATAAAAATATCGCAAAATGTAATAATGTCCAATTAAATATAAGTTCATCAATAAAACGCATAAATTGACTAATTTTGCGATTAACTTATTAAAAACACCACATGCTCAATATTTCCATCTAAACACTTATTTCTTATGCAAATAATACAAATACGGGGGAAATTATCATAAAATATAGCCTTATAAAACATATAAAAACACCCTTAACATACATCGTGTTAAAAAATGGCCGAAGAATAGCGAGGTTGAATCCTCATTTCATATACTTCGTGTAAAAAATGACTGAAGCGTGGCGAGGTTGAATCGTCGTCTTGCGTACTTTGTGTAAAAAATGACAAAAACGTGGTGAGGTTGAATTGTGGCTCGGTTGGCCAAAGCGTATCGAGGCTATAATAAAGCGTAATCAAACACATTTGGAAGTGAGTAAGTGCTAATAATTTGAAATTTAGATAATAGTGCAAAAGTTGAGCTCGCCATGCCATATGTTTGGTGAGGTTTAACGTTACAGTATATGTCAAAATAAAAGAAAGTGTAATCACTCACGAGGGAGTGAATTCCATGACCCAGAATAAAGAAAGCATGATCACTCAGGAAGAAACGAGAGAGTGAATGCCATAACCCAGATCGTGTAGATGTGTTCAATGAATTTCTCTTTGTGGTGACCGAGCTAGGAGATTGCCTCGTGGAGATTCGTTTCCCTCAGCCTTGTATCTATCAAGAACCCCTTCATTGACTAGTTCTTTGATTTCTTGTCTCAGTAGGCGATAAGAGTTTGTGTCATGCCTATGATCCTTGTGATATTCGTAGTATTTGGTCATATCATGATCGTTTCATTGATCGGGTCTCATGGGGCAAGGATTATGGAGGTCATCCTTGACCTAGTGCATGATTTCCTCGATGGGTTAAGTCAATAGGGTGTACTGCACTTCATTGAATTTCTCAAGTCTTTTGATTTCCCTGTGGCGGCTCAAGCAATCTTTTGCCGAGACGGGTACAATTTTGTCTCTTCGCCAACACGACGGAAATGGGACCTCTTTAGAGGCAGTGAATTTTTTTGCCAAGGAGAGAATTTGGTGTAAATTGTCGGGCCACATGAGGTGAACTCGGCTTTAAGCGGACCTTTAGCTAGGCGCTCTAAAAACTTTTCATGACCACATTTGTCCATTAGACCCCTTTTACGATAATAAACTCGACAAATCGATTGTAGTAAGTCGAGAAGACTCACCAATCCACATGCGATATCATAAAGGTCGTCTTGTGTCTTCTTCTATTGACCCATTGATTTGAATTATCGACAAACTTGGCTTGTAGATCGGGAAGGAGGAGATCAACTTTTGGTGCAGATTCCCTATCCATGTACCCTCTTTGTCTTGCATGGGACCAACAAAGGCAATGTATCATCTGACTTAGCTCTTGGTGGCTAAGGATCTTTTACATTGAAAAGTGGTGAGCCAATTATAGTGTGAGGTGGCCTTGTATAACTCTAAAAGTTGGTGTAGCTAGCCCCCTCAGGTTCTTCTTCCATAAGTCTGTCATTGAGCACGCTCGTCCCCCAGGTGGGGCTCTATAGTTTGCCTACTCTGTCTTTCCAGATCTAGTCGACCTGTTTTCTTAGTTCGGTGACCTCATCTAGAAAGGAGCCTAGCGCCCGATTATGCGGATCGTTTTCCAATTTAGATCCTCAGGAGGATGATAGGATTCGGCCTGTCGCTCTCCCATTCTTCCCCTTATGTTGCGAGGGGCTGACTGAATTTCGATGCTCCTTTCTCCTTCTAGATGAAGAGCATGTCCAGGTCCAAGGCGGTCTAGGGCAGAGCTTCTTTCCGGAGCCCGTTCTGATGTTGAGTGGACACTTCGTTCCCTGCCAAAGCGACGAGAAGAAGTGTTGTGATGCCCTGTTCTTGGGTATGGAGCCCTTATCCGTAAATGAATGTTAAGACACGTATAACAATAAATAAATTCCATATTATACGTAAGCTGTTGGTCCCTTGGAAAGGCTAACACAAGTTTAAAGGGGGTGAATAAACTTGTCACCAAACTTGAAGTACCCAGGCGAGTTTTCCCAAACTCAAAGCGATTCCCGGCTCAGTTTTGTTCTGTCCTTAAACTTGTAAGGAGTTAGTTAATTCGAGTTTTGCTAATCACGAGTGAATTAACTTACGTGGATAAGATTAAGCCTTTTGTGCAATAGATGTGTCAGTAAAGATCTAAACCTCCTATGTATCATTTTTATGTTGACTCAGTGTCTAATGTTTGCTGAGTAAGTAATAGCATGATTATGCAATAAATAAAACAATCATATCTCAAACATAAATGTATAAAGTATCACAAGGTTTGTTTATTGAAGTTCCGTGTGGTGTAATCCCGTACGTCTCCCCTTCTCCTGTGGTGTAGGAGGTATCACTAGAATCTTGAGATAACTATTACAAAATCCTAGCCTATGACAGTCCTTCACAACACCCTAGTTTCACTGTCTACACATAATGAATAAAGGTAAGATTGCTCCCTTCACTCTGCACACTGATCTTTCGGAGGTGGAATGGCTCCTTCACCAGCTCACCACTAACACAAACACAGTCCGAAAACTGCACCAATAGCTGTGACAATCAAGTTGCAACCGTATGAGGAAAGGTGGAGTTGCTCTCCTCAAACTATGCACAACCAACCCTTTTTCACAAAGGTTAGGTTTAGAATTAATCAAGAGATTAATTGGTGGTTTATTTGCTTCTTCTAGATATGACTTTTCGGCTCAAGATGCCTTCTTTCCCCCTTGGCGTATTCTTTGGATCTTCCTTTGTAATCTTCAAGGCAATTCTGTTGGCTTCCCCTTTTCTAGATATGAAATATGATTTTTTGGATCTGGATCTTTAGATATATGCTTTTAAAACCTTTTTCAGATCCCTCTCTCTCTCTCTCTCTCTCTCTCTCTCTTTTAAGTGTTTCCCTTGTGTATTTATAGGGGTGATGTAACGGTCACTAGCTCTTGTAGCCGTTACATTTGTCGTTTAGCCAACGTTCATATGTACGACCTTTTGTCGTATTGTCAATTCAAATTTAACAAGGCCTTAAATCAGTTTTCTACTCTTCTTCAAAACTGAGTACCTTATGATCTTGACATCTGACTTCAATTGAATGAGTCAGAGTACACCATTCAGTTTCTTCTTTTCTTGGTAACTGATAATCTCTGTCCTTAAGATTATTCAGCTGTACATGATCTATTGTTTAGTTTCAGGTCACCACAGACTTGCCTGAATCCTGACTTATAGTCACGACTTGATCAACTTCTAACTGAGTTTGCCACCTCAGTTCTTCAGTATTCGATAGCTAAGTCTGTGTCCCTCAGTTCTTCAATCTTCTAGATAACCCAACTAAGTCTGTGTCCTCAGCGAACTTATCTTCTTCAGTTTTCTCATAACTGAATCTGATCCCTCAGTTCTCCATGTGTATACTCAGTTTGCTTGTTGTGACTCAGCTTAGTTTCTATCTATTACAATGCTTGTCTGAAACAACCTATACAAAGTTCAGACTCTAGATAGAACTTATACATTTTCTGTAGACATTTTCTTGCTTCTTCTTTTATTTCGCACTATAACAGCTAGTTATCACTTCATCATCATTGGTTGTAAGTGATCTTACTAAATGCGTGATAAATCATCATCAAAACACATATATTATTCCCAACAATTTCCCCCGTTTTGATGATGTATCATAACCCTCCCTAAAAGCAATAATACAAGAAAAATGCAAGAAATCAAAACAGATTATAATAACAAACTGAAAACAACTGAGTTTATTACAAAGCAAACTGAATAACTGGACTGATTACAATTTTCCTTTTTCCAAATCATCATCTTTTCACCAAGCAAAATACTTCTTTTTGTTTCTAGAAGCTTCCTTGTTTTTCCTTCTTCACTTGATTCATTATCTCTGGGTTTGATATCCAGATACTTATTGATCAGCCGATTTGCTTCTTCGTTTTCTTGGTTTTTGAGCTTCATCAAGATTTCTTTAATTTCCTCATTAATTATCTTCTCTTCTTCTTTTGAAATCAAATTATGTTTTTCTTTTTCAGCTTTTCCCTCTGGTTTCATTTCAGCTTCCCCCTCAGTTTTTGTCTCTTTGCCTTTATATGCCTTTAAATTTTCTTTCAATCTGGCACAGATTACAAGCTTCTTCCTGATGTTCAACACAGCTTTAACTAAGGCTTCTTCATCTTCCTCAATTCTTGTTTCTTCGAAGGTTTCTTCTGCAATGAGCTCTTCAATCAGATTATCAACTGCTTCTCCATTTTGTTGAATAGTAAGCAGATCAGCATCTACTTGAATGTCTTGTTCTTCAATCAACAGTTTGGCATAGATTTCTTCAGCTTTGTCAGTTTTATCAGCATCAGCATCAGCTTCACCTTCAGCTTCATCACCTTCAGTTTTATCTTGCACCTTGTTTGAAGATATGCAAAAGCTTTCTTCAAATAATCTACGCAAGGTGATGATGTTGAGTATTTGTTCGATCTGAATAATGTCTTTGTTGAAATCAATTTTGTAAGTTGTGGAGCTTACATTTGTAGAGTCTCTATCGAGGCTTTCGATGATCTCTTTCAATCCTTCCAATTTTTCTTCAATCTCAATTAAGCTGGTCTTTGAGATCTTTCAGTTGCAGATTTGCTTGTAGACGCATTGTGAGCTTGAGTTGAAGAACTAGCTTCATGATAAAATGAGTTATGACATAACAGTTCTTTCTTATACTCAGTTTCACAAAATTCAGCGTCTTCCAAAGCATCTCTTTGCTCCTCAGTATATTCTTCATGCTTTTCAGTTGAGGATTCACTTTCTTCAGTTTCATCTTCAATTTGAATTACATCTTCAGTTTCAGTTTTCCTCGCAAGAGATTTGTTCCACATCCTCCTTTGTCTTCTTAAAGTCCTTTCATCCAAATTTACAGTTTCTCTTGAGCTAGAGTCTGAAGTTTCTCTCCTTTCTTCGACGAATTTCCTTTTCTTTGATTTAGTGGACACTGATTTCTGTTTTACTTCTGTTTCTTTGGATTTTGAGATGGAGAAGTAGTTTAGTATACTTTGAACCAAATACGTAAATCCCATTTTCAATAAGAATTTTCTCCAACAGCCTTTCTTTCTTGAGCTTTCGCCTTTTCTTCTAAAATTTGTTTGATCAGTTGCTTGAGAACAACTTTGTTCCAATCCAGTTTTTCTTCAAACCATATAGCATGGATCAGCTTCATCTTTTCTGTTGAAAGTGAGTAGAGATTCCAAGTGTGACCAATAACATTTTTGGTCAGAAGAATTCTCAAGAATGCGAACTCTTGTTTTTGTTGATAAATGGATCAATGAAATTCTTCTCGTCCTTGTTGAGTCTTTGTGATATTCCAAAGTTTTCCTTTTTCTTCATTTCCAAGGTGAGAGATGAAGATCCTCCAATTATGTCTAAACCAAAGACTAGGGAAAGCAAATGTTCATCAACATTAATGCTTTTATTTTGAGCTAACGTCTGAAACTCTTTCCATCATTGGTGATTCTGACATTTGTAGAATTCTTTGATACTTTACGGGTATGGAGTATTGACCTTCGTATCAATCAAATTTTCATGTCCTCGAATCTTCTTGATTTTGTCTGCAATCTGAATCGAAAGGATGGAGTTTGAGAATTTTTGACTGAAGTCATTCAGACTCATGGTAATTCTTTCATCAATGTTGTATCGCTCCATGGATCTCTGAATTAAGAATTCTTGGGAAACTTGAATGTTTTGAAATTGATTGAGCAACATTTTGTCAAGATTGAGTTTTTCAATCATTTTCAAAAAAGAGTCATGTCACAATCAATGAGATTTATAGGGATGTACATCTACTTTTTCTCCTTGATTTACACGTGGCTTCAAGTTATTTGTCTTGTCAGCTCAAGCGTCAGATTGTAGCTGGAATTTTTTTTTCTTTTGACCAATTTTCCCTTCATCAGCTTTTGCCTTTTCAGCTTCATTGCTATGTAGGAGTCGGTTTTCTCGAGATTGACAATATGAACCGACTTAGCTTTGCAAAATAGTTTTAAGTTATCTTGGTACCCATATCTTTCGGGTCCGGCTGGATTAGTTATTGAAGTACACACTTCAGTTTCTTTGATAAGGGAATTAAGCTTTCTCATTTCTTTTCTAGATAAACCATTACGCTCATCCTTAGTTGATTTCACAAGGATTCCTTTAGATTTATCATCTTTATTTTGTTTGTGTAATCTTCCAGTATTTTGATGTCTAGAGTTTGTACTCCTTGAAATCTTAAGACTAGGTAAGGGTGGGGAATTATCATTGTTGTTGTCAAATTTACTAGATAATAACCTTTCATCTAGATTTGACATTTCAGTTTCAAGAAACTCATTCGAATCTTTTGCTTTTCCGAGTTCTATATCTTTTAGACTTAACTCCAGAGTGAGTTTTTCTGTCAACTTGGCAAGCTCAGAGTTTTCTAACCGAGTTGGTGATGATAAGCGTGTGTTGAGAAATGTACCTTTCCTTGATTGTTTATTCTGACTTCAATGTTTGACTGTACATTCTCTTGTTGCTCAGATGAATCTTCTATATCAACAGTTACTTGCAACAATTCCTTTTCTCCTTCTTCTGAGAGATCTCTTAGTGATGGAACTCCTCTGGATTCATCAACATATACATTGAGATCGCTATCTATATCATCATTGAGTTGAGATTCTGGATTTGTTTGAAAATTTGTAGCATTAAACCTTTCAAATATTTGATCTTGAAAATCAGATACATTTTGCAAACAATTAGTCAGGGGGTGAATAAGCCAACTTCTAATTTTGGATGTAACCATTTCAACTAAGTGCTTTTACAACTGATACAGTGAGGGGTAATCAACAACTGGTGTGTAAGATATCTTTGGATCACTTCCAAGCGGAAGAAGCGCTCCGATACCAATTGTTGGTCCCTTGGAAGGCTAACACAAGTTTAAAGAGGGGGTGAATAAACTTGTCACCCAAAACTTTCCCAAGCGTGAAGTACCCCGGGCCGAGTTTTCCCAAACTCAAGCGATGCTCGGCCACGGTTTTGTTCCTATCCTTTAAACTTGTAAGGAGTTAGTTAATTCAGTTTTGCTAATGTGAGAAGCTGAATTAACACCTTGAATAAGATTAAGCCTTTTGTGCAATAGATGTGTCAGTAAAGATCTAAACCTCCTATGTATCAGTTTTGTGTTGACTCAGTGTCTAATGATTGCTGAGTAAGTAATAGCATGATTATGCAATAAATAAAACAATCATATCACAAACGTAAATGTATAAAGTAACACAAGGTTTGTTTATGGAAGTTCCGGGTGGTGTAATCCCATACGTCTCCCCTTCTCCTGTGGTGTAGGAGGTATCACTAGAATCTTGAGATAACTGTTACAAAATCCTAGCTTGATGACAGTCCTTCACGACACCCTAGTTTCACTGTCTACACATAATGAATAAAGGTAAGATTGCTCCATTCATCAGCACACTGATCTTTCGGAGGTGGAATGGCTCCTTCACCAGTTCACCACTAACACAAACACAGTCCGGAAACTGCACCAACAGCTGTAGCAATCAAGTTGCAACCGTATGAGGAAAAGTGGAGTTGCTCTCCTCAAACTATGCACATCCAACCCTTTTTCACAAAGGTTAGGTTTAGAATTAATCAAGAGATTAATTCGGTGAAAGTTTATTTGCTTCATCTGGATATGACTTTTCAGCTCCAAGATGCCTTCTTTCCCCCCTTGATGGAGTTCTTTGGATCTTCTTTTGTAATCTTCAAGGCAATTCTGATGGCTTCCCCTTTTCTAGATATGAAATCTGATTTTCTAGATCTGGATCTTTAGATATATGCTTTTAAAACCTTTTTCAGATCCTTCTCTCTCTCCTTTTTAATTGTTTCTCTTGTGTATTTATAGGGGTGATGTAACGGTCACTAGCTCTTGTAGCCGTTACATTTGTCGTTTAGCCAACGTTCATATGTACGACCTTTTGTCGTATTGTCAATTCAAATTTAACAAGGCTTTAACTCAGTTTTCTACTCTTCCTCATAACTGAGTACCTTATGATCTTGACATCTGACTTCAATTGACTGAGTCAGAGTACACCATTCAGTTTCTTCTTTTCTTGCAAAGCGATAATCTTTGTCCTTAAGATTATTGACTTTACATGATCTATAGTTCGATTTGAGTCACCCGCAGACTTGCGAATCGACATATAGTCACGACTTGATCAACTTCTAACTGAGTTTGCCACCTCAGTTCTTTAGTCTTCGATAACTGAGTCTGTGTCCCCTAGTTCTTCCGTCTTCTAAATAAGCCAATTGAGTCAGTGTCCCTCAACGAACTTACCTTCTTGATTTTTTCTCATAAGCCGAGTCGATCCTCGATTCTCCATGTGTATACTAAGTTTGCTTTGTGACTCAATTTGTTCTCTAGTTCTATCTATTACAATCTTATGCGAAACAACCGATACAAAGTTAGGACTCTAGATAGAACTTATACATTTTCTCTAGACCATTTCTTGCTTCTTCTTTTATTTCGCACTATAACAGTTAGTTATGACTTCATCATCATGGGTTGTAAGTGATCTTACTAAATGAGTGATAAATCATCATCAAAACACAAATATTATTTCCAACAAAGCCTTTGTATCGATTTAAGTGAAAAAGGAAGATAAAGAGATTCGGGTGAAATTGAAAAACACTACTAGATTGAATGCCATCCACAACTAAAGATAGAAATGTAAACCTTACAACAACGAGTTCTTATATTACATTATGCGAAGTCTCATAAATTACAACAATCTTATCTTACAAATGTGTTTCAAAAGAAAAATACAACATGTCCTGAATTTAAAAGCAACATAGTTATAGTACAACATGGATAATGAAAACCTGTCAAATCAACAAGCATAATATAGCATCATCATATATCGCACTCAAAGTCATCATCGACTTCTTGATCATCCTGCACATCCTCTCTCACACAAAGCAACAAACAAACATGCAAAATTACTTAGTAAAAGGTAGAAACTTTTGAACTATTAACTTTTATAACGTGAGGTTATCCATTAAATATTATTAAGTTATCTTCATGAATACGGCCCAACTCTAGGGTTCACTTCAGGATGGTCAACATGTCGTGAGGTCCTACTTTTTTTTTTCTAGCTTAGCTTATCTTTGTCACATTGAGTATTCAAAGGGCACTACCACCGTTGTTCTACTCGACACGAAGAACCTTATTCCAATATACCGGTGATTACACTAGTAGCCCGCGGGCTAGTCTCGATAGTGGTGTGTGTTGGTGAAGTCCCTTCATACTTAGGGTCTTAGTAACCTAAAGAGTTATTCACTTTATATTGACCACACGATACATCACGATATTTTCTGGTGCCTTACCAAGAACCATGATGTTTAGACTTTCAACTACACATGTATTTATGTTATTAATCGTTAACTAGCCACCTGAGCGTTTTCAAGGAAAAAGCTCTCTTACACTTCTACTCCATAACTTAGGCTACTAGACACGACAACCCTATCACATACACAGACATTGGTGGATACTAATCCATCAAAGGACAAGGCCAGTCATGATCTTTTGACGGTCCCGAAAATCAACTCTTAGTAAGAATCTATCTGATGACGGAACTAAACGCATCAGAAGCTTAATCATGGTTTGTTAATGTTTATACAAGATTATTAGATCAAGACATTACATTCAACACTCAAACCGGAGATTAAAATACATATAACAACCAAAATGGGGTCTTGGCGTGTGCATAGAAACTTTGGCGCGTGTTGAAACCCAAACAGAATCATAATATCTTTCCGCTTCGGTTTTGGCGCGTGCTAAGGCTCTTGGCGTGTGTTAAAATAGCAACAACATTCTTCACGGTTTCTGTTTTGCGCAGCGCTAAAGCCATCTCGGTGCGCTCTAAAACTTTTTGATCTTTCTGCACCTTTTTTGGTTACCTTTGGCGCGCGTAAAATGGCTAAAGCGCCTAAACCACATTTTTCTACACTTTACGATTTCTAACATGAAATCAACACATTTGATGACAATTTGACAACGAAACAAGCGTTAACACAAGTCCTGAATTTATCATAACACACCGTACTTCAACAAAAATTTTAGACATGGATTCTAACATCAAAACAACCCCAAAACACCTCCCAAACTTTATAAAACATGTTTCTCAATATGAAAACCCTCTTACATGTTTTAAAGCAATCCAAGGCCTAAATTTCCAAGAAAACTGCAGCACTTCTTAAAGCTTCAACCAAAAGCCTATTTTGATCAACAATTTGACTACAATTAATTATGATCAACAACTTCTAAACCATTAGAACTACGAATTAAACAAAGAGAACCATAAAACTCGATCAAACTTGGAGATTCGCAAACTAGGGCTATAATATATGTTCTTCAAAACACCATTCTTTTGATATAAATGTTGCGCTTCTTCCAAGGATCACAATTCCCTATTTGTATCTGCAAATCAATGAATAACTTGTGAGTATTTGGAAGAATTGCATTTGTCTCTTTGTTTACTCTCGGTTTGAAAGTTCGATCTTTTCTGTGAATTATGTTTTGTCAACCTCCAACTTACAAGTGAAGTTTTATTTATCTAAAAGAATATAACTCGAAAAGATTTATTGAAAAGAAATAACTTTCCTTT